>JAHWFP010185576.1:0-29279 GCA_023313725.1 Lithobius niger | reverse complement strand
CTTAAGACAGGAATGGGGAGGGTGGAAGTGGAGAGGATGGGACAAGAATCAACGGAACAAGGAAAAAAGGAACAAAAAGTTACAGAGAGGCGTTGGCTTCAACTTCGTGTCAGGCTTTACTCTTTCTTTACAGAGGCAGCTTGTTTAGCCTGGTGGGCTTGCAGCACAGCAACGGCTTCTTCCACCTGAAAAGCAAATTTCAAATCAGAATTAGTGAAGGGGAACAACAAACAGCACTATACTATCCGCCAGGAAAGAAGACTTTCCTTATATGGTCATTTTATGACTTTCTCTTTTTCGTTCATAGAAAAAAGTGCGCCTTGTCTCTATACTACATAACTGCGTCGTCGTGGCAACGCTATTAGACCAACATCAACAACTTTCCAGATCAAGTTCGTGTCAGCAAGAAAGTAAACTCCACAGTCAAGCTAGGGGTATTAATTGGAACGTTTTTTTAGTATTCAGAGTCAAGGGGAATTTATCTCTATTTGTGATTTATTGAGTAGCACTGCATCAGCTAAAATGTGTCGGTTAAGACAGTGCATAGAATGACCGACGCTGGCAAGTTAGGCTGTTCAACAATCGGCCCCGTCACGGAAGCTACCGCCGGTCCTTCGTTCACCTTGCCGGGATGGAAACAGTCCCACCCCGCGCCGATCACCGACTTGGCCAAGTTAGAGTTGTCTTGTAAGTGAAATTCACCAAGCAGGCGATTATCCTACCTTAGATTAGATTCATCTAAACTTGTTGCGAGGACTGGATTTGCAGGCAATAAAACATCTCCTTGTATTTTGCAAGTTCGACGCACGTAAATTTTATATTGAACAGCCCGATATTGTTTCGCATAGTCATTGTTATTTACGGAAAATAAGAGGTACGGGCAGCAGGGAAGCCGCTTATTTATCTTAATGAAACGTGGGTAAATGCACACCATGGTAGAGAGAAACAATGGCATAATTATGATTTAAAAATTCATGGATGCTCAATTCCAACGGGAAAAGGAAAGAGAGGCCTATTTTGTGTCATGGCGGCAGCAGCACAGGATTCGTACCAAATGCCTAGATGTTATTTCACTCCAAAACAAAATCGGGTCATGGCCTCACTGTATTAAGATTGCCAGCCTACCATTGCGACCACGACCCTATCGAACTCATTTGGGCACAGGTGAAGGAAGACGTACGCAAACATAAATCATTTACCCTGGCCGAAATAGAGAAACTTACTACAGCCACGATTCAAGCAGTTTCTCCAAACAATTGGAAAAAAGCTGTGACGGCGTCGTAGAAATTGAAAAAGTATCACAGGGAATCCGATCACTTGGTCGAGGAACGAGTGGAACTGCTTATTTCGACGGTAGAGTGACGGCGATGAAGAAACTGACTGAAAAGGTTTTCATACTTAGCCATTTTTCCCTTGACTCCAGAAATGAAACTTTCAAAAAACAAACCCCTGCCTCATTGTTCAACAGTTGTTACACGTAATGCTCAGTCCTTTTTAGGACTACACCCTAAAACGGTACTTTTCTGGAGAACCAAATGTCGAAAAGAGAATAGTATTGCTTGTTTATTAGTAAAATAAAGGTTATTACCCAAATAAAAATACATTGAATGAAACAGCTATAAACATACCAGTATTTTAGGAGCAAAATGATAGAGCTCAATAAAAAGTTTAATCAGAAAAAAGTCTTGTGCATCCTTATATGCAAGGATCCTGGGTGTATATCTTAAAAGTTAAAAGTGGAGGAGGAGGAGGGGGGGATATTCTCCTTACTAAGCATTGTTTGCTTGCACCCGCACATTCTTAAATAGGTAAAACTATAAGGTCTATGGGTACATTAGCAACAACAATAACAAAAGTAAGTAACACTTTCTAAAAAAAAAAAAACTTGGAAAATTTGGGGGGGGGGGGGGGGGGGAGAAAAAGTCAGCGGTAACCCTTAGGTCGCAAAAGTGTACAGCCTCTGATAGCATCAAACATAATTGTACTAAATTCTGCTTTCAAACATTCTCAAAAATTACTAGTAAAAAGAATAAGATTTATTGTGTAAATCAAGCTGCAGCGAAAATAAGAAAAAGGCTTGAAAGTGTGGGGAGGATGCTCCCCGCCCCCTCCCCATCCCCCCCCCCCAAATAAAATGTTAGCTACATTCACTCAAACCAACCTAGGCTAATGTTGCAAAAGCTACAGGCGATAGAAAAGTTATTTAATCTTGGTGACCGTATATATTGCTGGCTAACCAAACAGTCAAGGAGTTGCGATTGTTCCACCCCGTCCCCCTCGCCTGTAAAACTGCCTCGACGTCAGTTATTACTTGTCAAGAAGTGCTGTTACTAATTCAGCCATTTTACCATAAAAACTGGCTAGAACCATTGGATTTTAAAGGTACATGTCTCTCGGTTGGTTTTCCTGTACGACTCACTTTTGCAATATTAGTTCAGATGCGTGAAAATGATGCATGCAAAGGCATTCAATTTTTGGTTTTTCTCCTCGTGAGAAACGGTTTTCTATATTCATTCTAACCTATAAAATTGTTGCAAAAGCTATTTCCGTGACTGTAGCACTATCGAATTTCCCGTATCCCCTCCCTGCCTGGTAAAATTGGAGCCAAGGCATCTAGGGATCGACCGGAGCCAAAATTTACCGGTGCTGCCGGTGCCGGTCCTTAGAGCTTTTGGCACCTGCCGGTACCGGTTCCAAAATAAAAATGACCGTATGGAACCATGATTACAGCTAACAGATTAAAGATAAGGAGAGCTGTTGCCATTTGTCAGCATTGTAGTAATCTTAAACTGATTTGCATACCTCAGAAAACTGGTCTGATCAGTATCAGTACTTGTGACTACCTAATGTAAGCACAGATTTAAAAAAATGTTGGGCGTATTTATTGAATGTCGTACTCGCACTAAATTGCAAATCAACTGTCAAATTGGAGAGGGCTCCAGGACAACCCCACCCACAAAAAAGACCTATATCCTATTAATTCAAAATATGGTCAAGTAAAAAAGTGGTTAAGGGCAATGAACAATTATAATACCCCCTCCTCCATAATTCATAACATTTCCAAACGTCAAACAACTTACGAACGAATGGTTTAAAACCACCCCCAATCATCAATATTTCTGGCCCACTACCAACACAGAAAAAGGCTTAGATTAAGTGAGTAAGTTTCCATTTCATATTCTTGAATTTCCATGAATTAACTTTAAAAATAAATATCTATGATTGGCAGCTCTTAAAACTCATTCAGACACGTTTGAAACTATCTTAAACTCAAAGTTGCTTGGATAATAAACGATGGCAAAGGAAAAACGGATGTTGACAAATGGCTCTTAAAGTTGGTAACTGAAAGGTGCACCTACTACCAGTAATATGCAGGCTAGAGTTTGACGCCTATAAATACACAATAAGAGTAAATATATATTGTTACACTAACAAAGTTAACTCTTTGAACTCTTTGTAATAAATATAAAAAAAAAAAACAATTTAATTTATATTTACAATTTTTTTTTATGGCCTATTATCGGTTACTTTTACCCAGTTGTCAGCGGTTTTGAACTCTTTGTAATAAATATAAAAAAAAAAAACAATTTAATTTATATTTACAATTTTTTTTCTTTTATGGCCTATTATCGGTTACTTTTACCCAGTTGTCAGCGGTTAGAGCACCTTACCAATATCTGCTAGAGCCAAGCAAGCACAGCAGTGAATAATTAAAACTTTCATTTTTGTGTCTTTAATTACAATTTTTATAATTTTATAAAAACAATGAATTTAGAAAAAAATTTTAAGATCATCAACCCCAGCATCACTATGCTGGATTTTTGATCTTGATTTGCACATTTTCACTGCTGACCGGTGATGACCCTTGTTCCTGAGCTCCAAAACACAGTATTCTAGCAACGGATGGTGCAGTCAAGTTACGCTACTAACGTTTTACAGTCATCCAAATTATTTAAATAACTAAAGGTAAATAAGATAAGTACTTGAATAAAGGTTTATGTATTTGAATAAATAATAGAAGCACATCGTTAAGAATTGACCAAATTTTGGCCGGTGCTAGTACCGACTCGATTGTAGACTTTGGCACCTGTACCAGTGCCGGTACCGCTAGTACCGGCCGGTACTCAGCTCCGGTCGATCCCTAAAGGCATCTGATCTAGCTTAAGCCAAGTTAACCTAACAACACGACCACAAGAAATACACATAATACAACAGTGCAATACGCCACACCTTTTGGGTGCCGTATAATAAGCTTTTTTTTTTACGTTAGTTTGTTTTTGGGT
The DNA here is from genome assembly GCA_023313725.1 of Lithobius niger. Classification (NCBI taxonomy): domain Eukaryota; kingdom Metazoa; phylum Arthropoda; class Chilopoda; order Lithobiomorpha; family Lithobiidae; genus Lithobius; species Lithobius niger. Next base: position 24,996 of record JAHWFP010185576.1, on the reverse strand, counting down.
TTGCTATCCTAAGTTAGTTTAGGTCAGGTGCCATGGCTCCAGTTTCACCAGGCAGGATGCGAGTCATGTGGGAACTAATTTCACAGGGCCTTATCGTGCGGGACATTTGTACACAATGTTTGTATTACATTTTACAGTATAAGGCCATTTTTTTTTTTTACAAACTTGAATTATTCGGGTTTTGCGTTCGTTCGTACTTACGATAGGTGAAACGACAGTACGCGAACACTCATGAAGAAGTCTGCTTAATTTGGCTTCGATTTGTACTGCTAAGAGTGACTGGTGTGACAATTCAAAATTTTAGAACGATTAGCAAGAATTTGTTGCTCACCAGAGGGGGAAGCAATGGAAGTCCCTGAGGGAGGATATCCAGAGGGGGCTCCATAGCTATTTCGATTTGTATTACTAAACTACTTGTATGTCAAATTTTCAAGCTTTTTGCTCGATGTGCATGATTAGCAACAGCTTTACTATATGAGCACACGTTGGCTTGTACATGGCGGATATCTGCAAGGTAAACGACGCAGCCGGCATGCATAATGCATACCCCCGTTTTGAAACGCTTTGGACTTTTCTTGGCGGGCACTATAATCAAAGTCAGCTAACCACCTAGTACCACAACGAATTCCCAAACAAATTCTTAAATATTTTATATTTTTCATAGGGTTTTTTTTTGTGTGGTCTTACAAAATCACGGCAGTATTACATCTTGATCAAGGGATCAAAGTGCTTTATGGGACATTACGCCCACAGATTGGTGTTACGAAGCCTTCTAGCCATTATTAGAAGCGTCGATGGCTATCTACATGCTGTATAGCACTTGAAGAAAGTACCACAAAATAGTGAACTGCTGGCACCATGCAGGCTTTAGTGCCGACGTTGTACAAGTTCCTACAGACGAAGAATGGATGAAGACAAGGAAGAAAGTTCCATGGCTAACTTCGGCCACGGGGCCACGACTAGGAACTACAGTGGGTGACCAAACATTCGAGGACTTGGATAGCAACCTCACTAGGGATGTTCCATACTCGAAAAATTCGAGTCGAGCCGAGTACGCAACGTATACTCAAAACTCGGAAATTCGAATCCGGTGAAAATGCGTTAACTTCACCAATTTTTGACCAATTTTGACATTTAAATATACCAAATTCATCATCTCAAGAGCTTTCCGGTGATGCAAATTAAAAGACACTCAAACCATTTTAAAGTTAAATCCAAAAAAAACAAGAACACTAGTGGTAGACATTGACCCACAAAGTCAGTTAAGCAGCATCTTACTTATTACACAAACAAGTAAAAGACACAGGTTGCTAAGTGTTCACCAAATACTAGAACTTGCTCGATACTAGATGCTTCTGTTGCAAACTCGACTTTAAAATTATTCTACTAAACCTAACTGATGAAAAAATTATTACTAGCGTTCAAAGTGAAGATGGTGAAGCAAATGGCGGTGATGAGGACGCCGATGTCGAGATGGCTGATGTAACAGCACAGGCTGTACACAGCATTACTGTTTTAAAACATTACCTTGAAAAACAAGGTGACCTGCCACCAAACACTTCAGAAACGAAACTACAATTTTATGCAATGTTCTTAAATTTACAAAGCAAAAAAAAGCAAGTTATTAGGCCTGTTTTGAGGTAAAAATGTCAACTCACTTAACGTTTTTGATGAAAGTCTGAATTTTCAATCCAGATAACGGATCTTTAGTCCAAAAGAAAAATATTTACAAGGCTGTATCGAACAGATTTTGGCAGATTTTATGCTGATCGGAAAAGATTTTCATTTTTGCCAGGCCCTTGACAATAAATAAATTCTGTTTCACATGTTTTGTTACCTTTTGTTTTAATTTAGCTAGGCCTACATGTTTTACACTGTGTAGTTTAAGGTCAATAACCGACAAATATTTACTTTTATTTGGGTAAAAAAAATTTACTCTAATGTTTGCATTAGCCAGCAAATTTGTTAGCCTACAAGTTGTGTAAGTCAGAAAAAAAAATTGTTAAAAATTGTTAGCGATCGGTTCGGTACACCAATCAATTTGTGGCCGATTGGACTGGAATCTGTTCTGCAGAAAAAATGCTGACGGTACAGCCTTACTATTTACACAACATCAGGAACACACACTTGACTACAATAAAGCTTCAACACTGCAGTGTTCGTTTGGAGTGATTCTAGTGCAAGCCTGCCAAGACCTAAACGAGCACAAAATTTGATCCGTGGATCCCGATCTACTTCGCAAACCAAGAAGAAATTCAAACTCAACCATTACCCAGAGAGTTTTCCACCAACCGAAAAAGCCACAAACAATAATTCTGAGGAACCAGAAACACCCGTAAAAACCATCACCAACCCATATCACCGGTCAGTGTCGGTACCCATCCGCCGCATTCATAGAGAAGCAAACATTCACACCAGATTTTCGACAATCCCATAACATCAAACCCTCAGACCGTAATCGAAACCCATTCCAACACCCGTAAGGCCATGCAAAGTTAATTGTTTGGTGCGCGTGCGGGTGCTTTAAATTATCGCGGGTCAAAACTTTATTTGAAACTTGGTTCACCCGCTAAAAAAAATCCATTTTCGCCAAATATTGACCGTTTTTGACATTCCAGTACACCATTTTAACCGCCTCGAAACGAGCTTTCCAATGGTGCCAATTTCAAACCTCTAGCTCATACCACTAAGATATTTGAGAAAAACTAAAAAAACTTGGAATGTTAGATGACATAAATAACATATTTAACAATATTATATTTTTTTAGGCAGACTTCATATTCTTTCAGCTTTGAGCTAGGTACATGTCAAAGAAATGTGGTTAGTTAAATAAAATGCCTGGTTGCCTGATGCTTTAATTTACAACCTCGCCCGTAAACCAAACAATTTTTTTGGCGTGGCCCAAGATCAACGTTTTTTTTTTCAGGATTCCATGCCTAAAATGTCCTACATACATTGGGCACACAAAACGCCTAGTCAAAATAAATTCCGTACACAAAGCTGTTCAACAGTTTGATTTAAATGATGTTCGTCTGTCAGTACATCACATGGACATCACCCAGATTTCGATAATACCGACATTTTATTTTTCGAAAAGAAATTGTATGCAAGGTTTGCACTCGAATCACTCGCAATAGCCACACAAAATCCACTACCATGCATTCTAACTAACGGTGCCTATGGCCAAAACCAAGGCTCTCCTTCCCGTCACCCACAAAACCATAGCAGCGTGGCCCAATCACAACATGGGCAATAAAGCAATAAATCTTCAAAAAAACAAATAGTAAAATTGTGTACCATTAAGTTTTGTTATATCAGCAATTCGGACATAGAACTGGTATCCAAGATTACACTAACGAAATTTTTTTGTGCTCCCTTTTAGATATCAGGGATCCACTGTAGTTGGTTTAAAGCAAAAAACTTTAAAAATGCAGCCGAAGAATTGAACAGATGGCTGTAAAATAATACAGCAGTGGCAAACATGGCAGAAAATCTAAGGCCAGTTAAAAAAAGAAAGTTGGTTCTCGGGCATTTTTCTCAAGAAATCCGTGCGAGCAAGGGAATTTTTTTTTTTTTTATTATTATTATTATTAGACCCTATTTTTCCGTACATTTTGGGGAATTCCATTGTTTTAGTTTGGGTAAAATGAAGAATACTGCCTCTTAATGCTTCTTACTACGTGTCCACACAATTATTTAACGAGAAGAATGGTAAGTTTATATTTCAATTTTTCAATAAGAGCTATATTTGTTCTGTAACTGCTATTTTTGCCGCGTTGTTTTTTTATTTCCCGTACAAAAATCGGATAGGGAGGGCCCGAGAACCAACTTTTCTTTTTTTTTTTAATGGCCTAAATGCCTTACCTTTGCCTTCAAAGATTCGTGGTGCTCCAGCATGTGCAACAACTCGGAGTTGTCAATTTCCAGCAACATGCCTGTGATCTTGCCAGCTAGCTCGGGATACATGCGTTGGATCAGAGGGAACAAACGTTCACCCAGCATCTGCTTCTGCTCTTGTGGTGGTGCAGCAGCCAGCATGGTAGATGTTAGAGGCTCCTGCCCTTGAATGTGCACTGCCTGTAATAAGTAGAAAAAAAATCTAAGAGAACAGAGCTAATGCCTATGTATAAGATGCTAAATTTTATGCATATTAAAGACTAAGCCTGTACCGACCGAACAGATTATGTGCTGATCGGCAAACAAACCTATAGTTTGTTCCACATTATGCTTTCAGAAAACTGACTTTGATGCCACGTTTCCTTGCACTACGATTGCAAATATATGTGAACATCACACTTGTAGAGTCTACACAGTTACTGTTACAGTCTGCGAGTGGGATATTTACGTATTTTTTTTACTCATAGCGGCAGGAAACGTGGCGTCATACAGTCAGTTTTCTGAAAGCATAATGTGGAACAAAGTATAGACTTCGATTTCTGCAGGCCCTTAACAGTGAATTCTGTTTCACCACATGATTTGTTAACTGGGTAAACTACGAAAATTAACCAAAAAATTAATCAGTAGCGATCGGTTTGGTTAAATCGGATCAGAATCTGTTCAGCAGAAAAAAAGCTCAACAGGACAGCCTTATACCCCTGTCTATTTCCTATTTTGTGCTTTGCATGGTCTATCTCTACTATCACAGCCAACTAGTGGCTCAGAAGAGGTTATGGAATATGCACTGCCTCACCTACACCAGTCAGATGACCAGGAGCGAGTTAATTTAAGATGCTGTGGCTTGGACTGTACTGCACAAAATCAAGCAGCTCCACAGCCATACTTTGCAAGTAGCACACCCGTCAGAGCAAGCTGCTCGCAAAAGCATCTAGAGTGAAACCTCTTTATAGCTCACACAAGTTTGAAATCAAGGTTTTCATCAAGTTTAGAAACAATCACTTTCACATGCATTGTTGCTTGAAGAGCCTCAAATAGCTTTATAACATGTTTAACTATTGCTCCAAATACCAGGCCAAAAAAAAAGCACCTAGGTAGAACGAGCCATTTATGCAGCACGAAAATATATGCGTACGGAGGAAAATATGAATTATTCCAGACAGGCAAGAACGATTAAACAATTCTTGGCAAAATTTTAATAGTAAATTTGCTGTGAATGAAAAAAACCTAGCCGACTCATCTTCAGGCACACAAAAACTCCTAACACTACCACTTACAGTCCATTAGGATTCGAAATTTGCGTTCCAATTTCGTTGTATGCTAATTTGAATCTAATGGACTGTAAATAAGTGGTAGTGTTGGGAGTTTTTATTGCATGCCTGAAGATGATCGTCAGCTAGGCTTTTTTCCAACCACAACAAATTGACTATCGAAAATTCGCCAATAATTGTTTAATCGTTCTTGCCCATCTGGAATATTGTGTATTTTCCTCCGTACGTAAGTAATGACAAACGTTTTGTGTTTCGTCAGGATGAAAATTGTAAACTCGTCAATAAGCATACAGGCTTAAATTAGGGATCGACCGATACACAAAAATACTGATCCGATACAGATTTTTTTTTAAAAAGCCAACAGGTAAAAAAGTCCAACTCATTCGTACCTCTGACTATAAAAAAAAATCATTCCACACTGCAGAATGGCCTAATTGCAAAAAGCCGACAGTACGCACGCGTTAAATTAACAGAGACACCAGGGGTCGAAATAATCAGGAGCAAAGTGCAATTTGCACTCCAAAATCACCAATTTGCACCTCAAACTCACACGCTGGAGTGCAATATTTGCACTCCGTAGCTCAACACGTGTACAGTTACTGTAAAGTACTGTTGATGGATGAGCAATGCTTGACAAATTACAAAAATGTTGTACACATATTAAAAATAATTCTTTTATTCCCTGTCAGCACCAACCCTTCCCAATGTCGGTCGCCACTCGCCATTTGGCGAGTGGAAATCAGCAGTTGGCGACTAGGAATTGAGCCTTACGCGCCAAAACAGCGACTAGCTACAGAGCGTGCCACTAAAAAAGGGGTATCTCTGGAACCGTATAAGTTAGAGACGAACGGTTTGCGGCATTATGCTCAGATTTAGAAGGGCTATATAACTGAATTTTCTGCATTAATACTGGAGTTTAAGAAAATTGCATAATTTTGTTAATGCATAAATTAGAGAAACCTTGCATCATACAAGACGTATTTGGTATGTGGCGAGTAGAAATTGTGAAATGGCGAGTGCTTACTAACGACTGCTGGCCAAGTGGCGACTGCTACTAGATTGACATTCGGAAGGGTTGCTGGAGACATAGCTACTAGACCTCAATTAGCATGCTAATTTACATGATTAAAGGTTAGGCTATAGGGTTTTAACATCGGGTTTGGCGTGAAGTGAATTTTTTTTTATGGAAGGATGTGAGATAAAGGTTATAAGGTTTTAATATCTGGTTTAGTGCGAATCGAATTTTTTTTTTTTGGGGGGGGGGGGGGGGGACTAGTAAATTTATTGCACTCCAAGTTGGTGTTTTGCACTCCAGACTTAGTTTTGGAGTGCAAATTTTGCACCTGATCCAACATTTTAAAATTCGACCCCTGGAGACACTGTCCAGATGTCTTACGATGCGAGTGGTGCTATACAGGAAAGGTTTCTCAAGCTAGGCAGAATAGCCAGTGCACACGTGAGATGGTCATTATCGGCAAAATATCTGTAAATAAACACCGATACAGATCCGATACCGATGCACGAAAAATATCTGTAAATCCCTAGCTTAAATCAATGGTGCTTGAGCAACTGAGGACTAAATATATCCTACTTTTCATATTTCAGTTTTTAATAAGGCCACAAAACTCCATAACTCGGTCAAATTTTGGCCAATTTTGACGTTTGAATACACCATTTCGATAGTTTTTCCGCGAGCTATCCAACGGTGCTAATCTCATGCCAGTTGCTCAAATAGTTTTTGGATTATTTAGCAAAAACTAAATATGTATTTAGCAAGCGTAGCCTAGCTGTCATCCACAAAGTATTCTCTACTGACGAGCCCAAACAAGAGCGAAACAGTCTGTCTAGAGATCTTTGTGGGTAAGAGATTATTGATATTAAATATGTATTGAAAAAGGCATCAGGAATCAGTCTAAAGGCAAAGCTATTATTAAAAATTTGGGTTTTGAATCCAGGACCTGGGGAATTTAATAGTATACAAACTAATAAATATTAAACCAAACCTTATGAAAGCCTTGATAAAGTCACTCGTCTTATAATCACAGCCATTTATTTCTTTGGAACATGCGAGCTTAAAAATGCTATTAGTCTTATATTTGAGGCGTCTTGTATTCGGACGTACACGGTATGTTATCTTCACGTTTAGATTCTTACAAATATAAAATTGGTGCCCTCTAACAGCATTATTCCCTCAAAATCCTAATATAATGACAAGTTAGCTCGTCATGCGGGCTGGAGTGTATTAGTAACACAAGAACCGCTAGAGCTTCTAAATGGAGCTCAGTTTTTCTGTATCGCATGTCTTATACATTGTTTAGAAGACCATTTGTTATAAAACTTTTACTTATAAAACAATAGAAAACATTGTTTAAGAGACTGGAAGGTGACAAAATCGCACTCATCACTATGCAACATGCTGGCATCTTGTGATAGTATTTAGGACCACAAAAATGATTTCCACGTCGAATATCACGTATTCTGAATGGCCCAACACCTTTAGATTAGCTGTAGGTATGTACCACCGTTAGAAAACAAGCATTGAATAGGCCAGTGCATATGATGAGGATCGGTTCAAGACAGCTGTACTGTACGACAGTCATGGGCACTTAACGTGTTAAAAGTTATTGCAAAGTAATAAATATCTAGAGTAAAAGGTTCAAATTCGGTCATCTGGCCCAGCAAGCCGCAGTCAACAAGAGGGCCTACACGAGTGCCAGCCCGAGACCATACTTTAATACTAACAGCAAGAAAATTATGTTCGCCCTAGCCCCTAAAATCAAAATACCAGGGCACACTGGTTAATTTAGGTTTCCTTTGCTCGCCTAATACAAAAATATTTTGCCGGTGCTTGCAGCACTCCTGAATTTTAACATCCGCTGGATATTCTTCCGTCACAAAGCTGATTACACTTCCTAAATTATTGAAGGTTTTATTACGTTACAAGTAGCTTAAAGTTGTTTTATTTCCCTATGTTCACAATCGTTGAAAGCGTAGTTCCCTTTCTTCATAGGCCACCAACGTAACGATCATGACTGGCTACTCGCAAGCGATACGCTCCTGCTAGCATCAATGGATGTGTCCATGACTCACTTCCCGCAACGTCACTTGTGAATGGGCCCCTTCAATGATGAAGGGTCATGTGTCACGATACCACAGAGTTTGACGGACGTTGAAACATTTTATTCGAGAAATAAAGGCAGCGACGTAGGAGTTGAAGCTATTTTTCGTGGGCAATAAAAAAGGGATTCCCCTCTCGAACGTGACAAAGACGGCAGCTGTGCTTTGTGTTGTTCCTGGTATTTTTGCAGAGGCAACTGGTTTAACCCCCAGAAGCCTAAGCGACGATATATCACGCTTACTTGCACGCCCTATTTTTAAAAAATCCTATTGCGTACATCGAAGGCGTAGCTCCGATTGAATAAGGTATTTTGGAACCTTATTTTCGGTTTATTTCATTAAAGTAATAAAGAGATGAAATGAATTAAATTAGTCGACATTGTTGGCATTGTCGCCAAAATGGACGAAAAACTGCCTTTTATTTGCTGAAAATAGCCCTTGGTTCAAACGATAGTTATCTCCAGAACACCACAACACACAGACGCATTCTTGGCCGCGATCGAGAGAGGGGAATCCCAGTTTACTGGCCAGCAAAAAATGAAGAAAGCGTACATCACCGCCTGTATTCTTCGAATGAAATGAGCCGTTTCAACGGGCCTTATTCTAACTTTGGCATCGCGAGCGCCGATTGGTTCGTTCACAGCACGTGACCTTTCAGTCGTTCACTAGTGACGTTTACGCGAAGTGAATCAAGGTCGCATCCATTGGTGCTAGCAAGAGCGCGTCGCAATGCGGGCAGCTGGTCATAATGGCTGCCGTACGCAAGTTGGTAGCGGGCTTTCGACGAACGAAATATTGAAGAAATAAAGCAACTTTAAACTATTTTTACGGTAATACAACAAAGTAAGGCTGTACCGAACAGATTTTGGCAGGTTTGGGCTGATCGGCAAAAATCGGTTCGGCGAACAAAAACCTGCCGATTTTCCGATTTTTGCCAGACCCTTGACAATAAATAAATTCTGTTTCTCCACATGTTTGTTACATTTTGTTTTAATTTAGGCTAGGCCTACATGTTTTACATTGTGTAGGCTAAGGTTAATAACGGACAAATTTTTACTTTTATTCGGGCAAAAAAAAAAAATGTATTCCAATGTTTTCATTGGCCTTCAAATTTGTTAGCCTACAAGTTTGTAAGCCAGAAAACAAAAATCGTTTTAAAAATCTGTAGCGATCGGTTCGGTTAAATCGGATCGGTACACCAATCAATTTGTAACTGATCGGATCGAAATCTGTTCAGCAGAAAATGTGCTTAACGGTACAGCCTTACAACAAAAAAAAAAGATTTCGGAAATAATGAGCTCTTCGCATTGCGCGCAGCCGGCACAAATGGCGTCCTACGACGAGTTTGTAGCGGCTTTCGAAAGATTGAATATTGAGGAAATAAAGGATTTTACACTATTTTTACGGTAATAAAATATACGATTTTGGAAGCATTAACAGGCATTGTATGGAGGCTATCGAGTGGATGTTATCATTCTGAGTACAGTTAAGTTGAAACTTTCGTAAGCGCCATTTACGTTGTCGAACTTCAGGATTTTAATCCTGAAAACTTAGGAAGATGGTACCAATTATATTTCTGGTCAATAATTTACAGTACAATTATTACGTCTGAGAGGTTTCGTACTCCTAGGCCGCATAGTTTTTAATTACAATTTATTTTCGTGAGGCATGCAGCTTGTTCATGGTAGCCATGCTGCGGCCTGAAAAAATGGCGTAGGCCTAAAAGGGTTATTTCTGAATTGAAGTCACCCAGTATGTACCAAGTTAAGTTTGAAAATGCTCTTACCTGTTGAACAGCTGGTTGCTGGACAGGAACTGGCTGCGGTGGATTACGCATGTTGGCGGTATACTTGTAACTTGATGGGCGAGCCTGCGCCACGCTTGGAGCTGGCATAGCAGCTCCTCTGTTCACCGAAATTGCACCAGGTGCTACACCTAAACAACAAGTTACGGTTAATTGGCAATATTACCTTATCTAGCAAGCAACACTAAATTTGATGTTTTGTGCTTTGCATGGTCTGTCTCAACTATTAAAGCCAACTAGTGACTCAGAATAGGTTATGGAATATGCACTGCCTCGCTCTCACCAGTCAAAATGACTTGGGAGACAGCAGCTTTTTTACGATGCTGCGGCTTGGGACTAAAACTGCACAAATTCAAGCAGCTCCACAGCCACACATGCAAGCAGCATGCCTTTACGGCAAGCCATTTGCAAAAGCAACGCTGGTTTAATGTAGGTAGAAAAAATCTGAAGTGGTCCCTATTTGCATTTAAAAAATTTTTATTTATTAAAAGAAATTTATCAAAAACTATCCTATTGCGGATGAATTTTACACCTGTCAATCTGAACACCCGATTGTTATCTCCAGAATTCAAAAATGATTTAACACTCAAAGACTGAAGACTTGGTATTTTATTACAGTAAAACCTCTGTTATCCGAACCCCAAGTATCTAACTTGCTCTTGATCAAGAATACCGGCAAACTCCCGAGTAGGCCTAAGAAAATATCAATACTTGCTGAACCCAGGCAATCCTGGAATGCTAACAGCCACTGGTGGTGGTTCTACAGTATTTTTTTCAACTCTGAAATCTAATATCTAATATTTTAATTATTTTTATTACTGTGCAAGTAAAGTCATTATATGGTCTCAAATATTGCAGATCGTCAATAGCATCCCATACAACCTGTAGCGAGCCGCCATCTTTGGCTCCTAGCCAGCCATTCACAAAGAACGCGCTCACTAGTTTCAATGGAGGCCACCTTGACTTGCTTCGCGTGACGCCACACAAGACTGGCCCCAATGTGACGAGCTACAAATGAACCAATCAGAGCTCGGGAGTCACGATACTACAGAACGCACCAACGGCTTTTGAAACAGAGCAATTAATTGGAGGAATAAGGCAGTAACGTTGATGGCATCAAGAAAGGGGATTTCTCTGGGTTTCCCAAATTGTAAACGCGATAAGATGGTGGCCTAACAATGCGTGTTTAATACCTTGTTTTACTATTATCAGCAAAATAGTTTAATCGCATTCAATTTCTTCACTGATTGGCAATCTTGAAAATAGGAATAAAGGTTATTTAGGTAACACATGTTTCGCCTGTAATTTTTCCCTTGCATGCAGTATGGCCGATTTATTAACATTAAATCGGATTATACGAACTACCTTAGGTCCCAATTAGTTCGGATAATCGAGGTGTTACTGTATCACCTTTTGTTATTAATAATGAACTACTGTTCTGTTTGAAGTTTTGTGAGTAATCAATTGTAACCCCCCGTGCTGGATGAATGTTTGGCTTAAAACTTCACTTCCCTCCAGATCCCCCAACTGAACCCACTCCGGCATCAATTGCCATATTTGGATGCCATTTAGGCCTTGTATTAAGAATATTTTCCCCAACCATAACCCTAATGTAACATCAACCCAGATTTAATCTATGCTAGCATGAGCTGCTTCCAGCCTCATTTAAAAGTTACTTTTTCTGCTAATCACCATTTAAAATTAATTTCTGTAAACTTTTTCTGCTAATCACCATTTAAAATTAATTTCTGTAAACTTAACACTTCATATAAATTACCTGTCACTCTGCCTGGCTGCTGGCCAGTGATTGGCCGAGCATTCATGGCTGAGCGCATAGCATTCTGTTGATTGGTTGCAGGTGCTGGACGCGGCGCAGCACGTGCAAATGGTGTCGCACCAGTCTGCATGCCTGGGAAACCTGTGAATAAACCATTTTTAAAATTACGAGTTGCCACATGCAATTATCTAAAGCTGTTCAGTACCCCAGTAGGCAGTATACTAATAAGGATGTGTGATACTCGAAAAATTCGAGCCAGCCGAGTACCAAACTTGAACTTTGCTCGCATCCATACTCGTAAAACTCGAATCGACGAAAATGCGATAACTTCGTTAATTTTTGACATGCCAATATACCAAATCAATAGTCTTGAGAGCTTTCCAGTGGTGCAGATTAAAAGTCAATAACTGAAACCATTTCAAGTTACCGTATTGGCGCGCATATAAGCCGCGCGCGCATATAAGCCGCAACCCCCAAAATTGAGCTACGTGTAAAAAAAAAAAAAAAAGTGCGCATATAAACCGCAGATTTAATGTTGGCGTTGACATTTAAATTACAGTAGGCACAGGCCTTCCTACAAAAAACTTAATAGGCCTAAGAAATCATTTGCAAACCAAATATTTTTGGGGGCCAGTAGAGTGGTAGGCTACAACGTCTTGTCTTTTATTAGTCACTGAGTGCATTTTCATCAGTGTCACTGTTTTCTTCAAAGTCATCATCAGAGTCTGAACTTGAACTGTCATCAGATTGGGAAACTTGGACATCCGAATTTGTGGCTGCCTGCCCTCTTACAGCATCACGCTCGTCTGTATCCCACAGTATTATCGTCTTCAGTCCCGTCCATTGCGTTGCTGAGGCAGCATTTCTTAAATCCCTTTATGGACATTTCTTGAGTAATAGAACTCCAAGCATCCAAGACCCAGTTGCAAATTTCACTACATTTGGGCTTGGCAACACGGCCAGTTTTAGTTTTCTTGCTGTCATTTTGCAGCCACTCTTGGTAACTTAGACGAATTCGATCTTTAAAAGGTTTATTTATGACCACATTTAACACCTGCAGCTGGCTTGTCATTCCACCGGGAATTATTACTAGGTCACTATTTCCTTTAATGACACGAGCTTTGACGTCTTCAGTAAGATGGCCACGAAATGCATCTAAAACGAGCATTCCCCTCCTCTTCAAAAGTGTTCCTGGACGTTTCTCCCAAACACATTGTAGCCAGTCAATCACTAATTCTTCATTCATCCATCCCTTGGGATTGCAACGCACAATAATTCCTTTTGGAAACGTTTCTTTTGGAATCGTTTTACGTTTAAATACGATATAGGGAGGGAGTTTAGTGCCGTCGGCAAGGCAGGCCAACATGCACGTGGCACGTTCTTTCTCGCGCCCGCCAGTTTTCACTATGATGGCTTTTTTCCCTTTTTCGTCTACTGTTGTACTTACAGGCATGTCCAACCAAATGGGTGTCTGATCGGCATTTCCAATCTGGCTTAACAAATACGCGTGTTTTTTTCTTAACTGGATGACGTGACGTTGATAACTTAGCAGCTTATCCTCGTACTCACTGGGCATTCGCTGAGCTAGAGTTGTGCGACGACGTAACGCAAACCCAAATCGCTTCATGAAACGACGGCACCAACCAATTGTTGCCCTCATTTTTAATCCACTTTCTCTAGCAAGTTCACGGGCTTTTGCACAAATCAATAGCCGACTTACTGGCAATCCATCATTTCGCATTTGTTTTACGAAGTCGGCCACGTTAGCTTCAATGAGAGGAAACTGCCCAGTTTTCGGCCCACGAAATGCTTTTTTCTTACGCGACGTCGTTGCCAAAGCAGCTTCTTGCAATCTCCATCGCCGAATCATTGATTCATTCACATGAAATTGCCGTCCAGCAGCTCGATTGCCTTCAGTTTTCGCCACAAAAATTATTTTTAGCTTCTCCGCAGCAGTGTACGAACTTCGTCGTGACGCCATATTGGAACAAAGACAAGCCGCGCTACACAGTGTGGTTCGCACCAATTGGCTAATAACATTTGGAAGCGTCATTCTAGTAACTTAAATTTTATTCGCTCCAAACGTGAAAAATATTTTTTTTATTTAATGGACTTCATTTTAGTAGCAAAAAAAAAGCTTACTTGTATTTGCAAACTGAAAATGTACGGCGGTTTCTGCGATCCTTCAATGCTGGGGCACTGACCTTGTATCCGATCTCCATTTCGCGTCCGACGCGATCGCCGCTCTGCTATCCTAACGCTTGTTTGCAAGACGACCGCATATAAGGCGCAGGGCAATTTTAGGCTCTACATTTTAGGTAAAAAAGTGCGGCTTATATGCGAGCCAATACGGTATATCCTTAAAATTGAAAAACCATAAGCCACACAGTGAGCTAAGCACCATATTTGTTCTTATCTTAAATTAAAGAAACTTGTAAACAATATTTCCATCAAATACTCCAACTCGACTCGATTCTTTTTTTGCAAACTCGGCTAGGCTCGAATTAAAAATGTTCTACTGGTACATCCCTATATCCTAATGCATGTAGCAGAATTTTATCGGTACAGGATCGTGGTGTTGATCTATAACCCTTTAAGGACAGAGTTTAAAAAAAATTGTCGCGCAAAGAGCGAGTTTTTTTTTGGTAGTCACGAAAAGTATTACGACACGATCTTTAACTTGCTACGTGCACACAACAGATACTCATTAAGGTGCACAGAAAAAACATCAGGTAGTTGCTTTAATAGTTTGAGAAAGATTTCATAAAATTACGGGTGGTGATGAACTAAAAATGTCCATGCTGAAAAAACGCGTCCGAAAGACGACATTAGGCTACAAAACGTTCCCAACCAATACCGACAGTGTGAATGTTTATAGGCTCCTTTTCTGTTTTAGTTTTGCATTGTAGCTCCCGTTTTAATTTTTGAATGCAGTGAAACTTAATCTTTCTCATAATTTTCAACGACTAACTGAACACAAGCGCTCACGTGAAATTCGGAGCGCGACATGGTGGCCATTGTTAATTTGCTAGTCAGCCAATGAGAATGCGCCAAATCAGTCACGTAGTACCAACTGGCCAATGAGGGAACGCAAAGTTCTTTGGAAAGGTTGCTCGAGACAGCCAGAAACGGCCTCTAACATTCCTTTTGAATGGCCAATGCCAAATGGCTATCCAAGTAATGTGTAGAGGCCTGGATAGAGGGGAATTCCAGCTTTTCAACGAATCCAAGATGGCGGCACCCAGTCAAATGGTCCAACCGCTACCGCTGATCGAATGACATTTTTGTAATTTTATAGTGAGACCACTCAACTAAACTTTTTTACGAAATTATAGACTCGGTAACATTTTAATTACAGAAATCTAAGCACAACATATCGGGTAGCGAATTTCGGCGTTTCTCTTGTCGATATTTTGGCTGAAAATTGCATTTTTCGACTCGCACTTCCCCGTACGTATATATACGTGGTTACTCCACTGGGCCACATCGTTGCCAACGTATATATACGTTCATACTCTTAAAGGGTTAACATTGCTTTTTCGATAATACCTAGAGAAAAATCTAACACTATCCCTATTTACAAAGCTTCATACTTAATATTTTTCTTTAGTACATGGTACAACTGGCACAATTTATAATTCTGCCCCCAAGCATAGTTTAAATTTTATAAGTTTCCTGGGATGTACACTATGCTTGGCAACAAAATTATCTCCGGGGTAACAGAAGAACACTTTACAGATCTAATTTTATAAAAACAGTTAAGTAGTCTCACTAAAAACTGCAAATATGTCGTCATTCCATTTTCTCCCAAAGTTTAGAAGCAGAAAATTTGTCATTTTCGATGGCAGCATTGGTTTTACCACTTGACAGTGGCGCTATCGTGGCCGTATTATAAAGCTAGAATTCCACTTTAATCGAGCCGCAAAATTTCTCGATACCAATTTGGCATTGGTCTATCAAACTAAGGCCATTCAAAAAAAAGTTGTTTCTCAGGCATCGCCGTACCGCCCAAAAGCTGCCGCACGGAGCTTTTTTCATTTTCCTTGATATTTACCGCAGCGCTTGCAACAAAATACAATTACGAGACACCGAACCAAAAAAAAAACCATCACGAGCACCACACCAACAATAGGGATAAGTGTATATCATTATTACTCTTAAGAGCAATTATTGTTGTTGGTGTGGCTAAAAAAAAATGTAAAAAAGTAAAAAAGTAATCGCCCGCCCGCATGGAAAATTTGTGTTTTTCGCCCGATAAACAACTTTCTTTTTTTAAATGGCCTAATAGGCAATTTCTGGCCGTTTCAAGCTAACTTTCCAAAGCATTTGAAAATTGCGTTCCCTCACCGGCCAGTTGGCGCCCCAAGACCAGTTTGGCTGCTCACATTGGGGGATGTGCTATTTCAACATGGATGCCACAGCGTTGCTTCAGATATCACGTAAATCATGTGATGTTTCACGTTAAAAAATTAAAACGGCTACGATGCGAAAAAAATGGAAAAGGGAGCCTATAAATCTTCATAGTATCTCTTGTGAAGGTGTGAACAACCATTTTTAGACTAACTGATGCAGACTTTCAGAAGAGTGTTCTCACACCATTTTTTATTTAGTTCGTAATTTAAAAAAATGGTTCGCCAACCTATTACAGCAATCTATCAGATTTTTTCTGAGCACCTTACAGGGGAATTCCATCCATTTTGGTATGAAAGTTTTACTTTTGGATCACTTACACTACTTAACACGAATTGCGGCAGGAATACATTACGTATGTCCGATAAAACATGTAATGGGTACCGCCGTTCGAGCGGAACAACCAAAATTAATGCCTACAGAAGCTCATTGAGATGGCTCTTGGCTGTGAGTAGCTGAAGCGTCTGTCAGTCAGCTAAGGCCGTCAAGATACTTGAGCTACTCACAGCCAACAGAGCTATCTCAATGGGCTTCCGTCGGAATTTGAGTCGAAACAGAATTATCTACAGGCATTAATTTGGGTTGTTCTGCATGTTAACAATGGTGGTACCCATTAGTTGTTTTGGTGACAGTAATTGTATCTGACGTACCTAACGTATTTCTACCTTAAGTCTTTTTAGTTATTGTGCAAGTGATCCAAATAGGGATCAACCGATACAGAAAATACCGACCGATCCGATACCGATTTTCCCCTCACGTCGATCCGATACACCGAAACAAATATACCGATACCGATTTTCAACAAAAAAAATTAATGGGTCAGAAAGTCAAATGCGAAACTGGTGTTCAAGAAAATTAAATTTCCAATTTTTTTTTCTCAGTGGTGGCAGATCCGCAAGTGTACCTTCGACTAAAAAGAACCCAGTACACTGCAGATAGGCCTAATCCCAAGAAACCCTGCCCTGAATCTGGCAATGAACACACGTTGAATTCACTAAGCTGCTGTGCAGATGTCGTGGGATACATGCGATGCTATACAGGAAAGGTTTCTCACAAGCTAGGTGGAGTAGCCAGCGCGCACAGAAGTTGGTCGTATCGGCCAAAATATAGGTAAATAAACACCGATAATATCTGTAAATACCGATACCGATATTAATATCGGTCTATCCCTAGATCCAAAAGTAACCCATGCTTGTCAATATGGATGTAGTTGTAGTAGATGAATGTTTGAAACCATTGTGACCAATATTTCTCAAGAATAAATATTTCATGACTATAGGTGGCGAAAAACCACCAACTCGCACCTCACGAGTTAAGGGGAGATGCTACTCTAAAAACTGAAAATTCGGCCAAAATTGTGATTTTTTTTAATGGTCATATTTGTTATTTGTGATGTGTTCCCTACCAGAATCCTAGGTATTATTTGTGAAAGAGGGTTATATTATTTTTAAGAAATATTTTTGTGAGCCGATGTAAAAATAAAAACGTATAAAACTCAGCATAAAATGAAAAAAAAACTTTTCTCTTTGCAAGCCTTTTTCTGAATATAAGTTTACGCGTTACATGCTTACTAGGGAAATCAACTGTTTCTAAAGTATTGCTCCTTTCGGCTCGATTTTTTTTGGAGGGGTGGGGCACATAGCCTACCAAACGATAAGAACCTTTAAGTGGGGGTGAAGCATGAGCAAGGTTAATTAAAAAATTAATAAAGTAAAATATTATCAAATTTAATATCGTAATGCTTAGATATTACGTAAATTTATAAATTTGGCTGGCCCCCACATGAATATATTGGTCTTATCGTGTTGCCCGACATATTAGGTGAAACATAAGTGCATAAGATTTTCTGCAAGTGACTTAGGAGACGTAGATTTGATTTCCTAATGAACTACTACAAATGACTTCGATTCGTAATAAAGGGGCGTGGCATGACAGCCAAATTTTTTTTTAGTATGGTTTTACGCCCCAAGTAGATACACCAAGTCATAAATCTCTGAAACCACTTTAACATACTTTTTGGTTTTTGAGTAGCATCTCCCCTTAATGCACTACACAACCTGCATTTTCTAAGAATCGTCCCGAATGTTTACTGCCAATCAAGGATTACCTTTTGTTCCAGTCCATCAATGTCATTTGCTGGAAAGCCGTGGAAGATACTTTTTATGAATTGTTCTTTTCAGAGAATAGCACAAATCACTGTATTGCCTTCGATTTTACGATCCCATTTCCCAATATTTTCAGTTTACAATACTAATAACTTGAACCACAATGAATTTAAAATACAACCAGTTGCGCGTTTTATTACTTTGCTTATTCCAGCAGTCGGCGGCACTAATTTAGTTTCTTACCAGTAGCAGCTTGTGCGCCAGGGCGCAAAGGTTGTGTTGGCCAGCGTGGACTGGCTCGCACTTGTGCCATTTGAGCAGGTGTGTAGAAACGCTGAGCTTGCGGCATTGTGGGCACGAAATAACCAGCGCCACTTGGCTGGAACATCTGTCCAACCTGCTATAAATAACAAGAGAATAGTAAAATAAGCACAAAATTCTATATAGCTTCACACAGCTTAAACTTAGTTCAATTTATTACTAACCTGCATTCGCATGCCAGCCATACGTTGCATGTATTGAGATGCCAAATGGGCTTTGCGATCCTCCTTGCGTTGGGCAAGGGCAACGTACAGTGGCTTAGATACTATGATTCTGCCATTCATTTCTGTTACAGCTTTTGTAGCCTCTTCAGGAGAGCTAAAGCACACGAAGCCGAAGCCTTTCGAACGACCCTCTTCTACCATCACCTACATGAAAAACGGCATTTCAGCACTGCAGATTGACATGGCAAGCTAGTCTTCAATATGGACCTTTACTTTCCACAATTTTATGACACCATTGGTAACTTGTTTACTATGGCAAGCAAAGTGTAAACGCAACCTACAAATATTTTTCTGAGGTTTTGCAATTCTTAAGCGAACCAAATTTAGCCTCTACTTTTCAGACCTAGATTTATAGGTTAATTAAAATTAGTGATACGTAATTTCCCGAAATTTTTTTCAGCCATATCCGCGGCAATTGCTGAGAGTTAAACAAAATTCCACAATTTTTTATCAATTCCGTAGCTTACATTATCTGCCAGACTTCCAACTCAACATAAAAACTGACTTCATGACGTAATTATCTCTTATCCCGCTAAACCAGAAGTGCAGCATTATTAACCTTATTAACAAGAATTTCAGTATTACTACTGGATAAGAAATACATTTTGTGTGCGCGCTTTTTGGAATTTGACAAGTAATTCGCTTTTCCGAGTGTTTCCCAAAATTCCGCGACATCAACAATATTTGGAACCTACCGACGTCCACCAACTGACTACGAGAACTTAGTATTCTTCAGTTTGAACCATCTGCGACATTTGCTATCATGGAAATTACATCTAATGTTATTGTTATAAATCGGACATGCACTTTTAAGTAGCTTGAGCAGTACAAAGATTTTGTTCCATTAGCGTAGTTGCGCAATAAATCCATCCGTGTGTTAAAACTTTCAGCCGAACTAAACCAACCTCACATCAGCCAAATGTGTCAAACCAAACCATTTAACCCCCACAATCACCTCGTCTTTGCTGTGCTGCAGAATGCTATTGAACTTAAATATGTGATTTTTATTTTTGCACCATAAGCTACTCGAACCTGGTTGCAACTGTCCTTTATTTGGTATCCATGGAAAGATAAACGAACAAGGAATGTTGCCATTAACCCTTTAAGGACGGGTGCACCCTCTGTATTTCTACAAGTCATACCGAAAACTTCCAGTTAATTACAGTAAAATTTAAACTGGGATATGAAAGCCAGATCATTAAGGATAAAAATGACAGGTTTCATTCCCTTACCTCACTGGTTGAGAAGCTTCGATTTTTTTTCTACAAGTCAGTTATAAGTTCTTAGCGTGCACGCAGTCCTTAAAGGGTTAACTCTTGAAAATTGAATGAAAATTAAATTTGTGGTGCTTTACTTCCAATGTACGTTGCCATTTGGACTTAAATGTCAGACTGCCTGAGTGGGGAATCGAACCCACGACCTTTGAAACCAAAGGCTGAGTCCTACTACCCAGCCATACAGACATGGCCTGAAACCAAAGGCCGGAGTCCTACCACTCAGCCATACCGACATGGCCTGCATCCGTATTTATTTAACACTTATCGAGCCTAATTGGGTTTCTGTCCTGTTTTTACTACTAATCCACTTTACCAAAATGGACTAGAAACAAGGCAAGAATTTAAACATAATCCGGCAGATCGACGATACAGGCCTACAAATATCAGTAACTACGGGTTAAATAAACCTTTAACCCTTTAACGAGCGAGTTAAAAAAAAAATTGTCGTCGTGCACGGAGCGAGTATTTTTTCGCACCTATGCCGGAGTGAGGCACTAACGAAATATTTATTTTTGCAAAAAATATTGGACACGAGTAAAATTGCTACGTGCACGCAACAGATATTCATTACTATGCACAGAAAAAATCAGATAAATTGGTTTAATAGTTTCGGAGAATCAAATTTTTAATTACGGGTTGTAACGAACTAAAAATAGAAAAACCCCGTGTTGAAAAAACGCGTCCGCAAGTCGGCGATAGTTAGGCTAAAAATCGTTGTTCCCACCTGATAAGCGGTAGTGTGACGGTTTATAGGCTCCTTTTCCAATTTAGTTGTGCATCGCAGTTGCTGTTTAAATTTTTTAATGTTGTGAAACAATCTTTCTCGTAAGTTTCAACAGCGAACACTGAACACAAGCGCTCACGTGAAATCCGAAGCGCGCTATGGCGGCCATTGTGAAATCGCCCGTCAGCCAATGAGAGCGCGCCAAACCGGTCACATGGTGCCAATTGGCCAATGGGGGAACGCGATCTTCAATTCCTTTGGAAATGCAGCTGGAAACAGCCAGAAACCGCTTCTTACATTCTACCCGATTGGCCAATGTCAAACGGTCATCGAGAAAATGTGTTGACAGGCCCGGATAGAGGGGAATTCCAGCTTTTCAATGAACCCAAGATGGCGGCGCCCAGTCAAATGCTTCGAACGCTACCGCTGATCGAAAATGACCAAGTTTTTGCTTCTGAACTTCGGAAAAAAAGAACGAACACCACATTTTTGCAATTTTTAGTGAGACTACATTCAACTAAAGTGATTTTTGTTTAATTATAGACATCGGTAACAACGTTTTGTTTACAGAAATCGTTGCACAACATATCTGGTAGCGAATTTAAGGTTTACTCATGTCGATATTTTGGCCGACAATTGCATTTTTCGACCCGCACTTCCACATAAAAATTTCGACGTATATATACGTCGTTGCTCCACTTGGGCCACATCGTTGCTGACGTATATATACGTTCATGCTGCTTAAAGGGTTAAAAACTACTTAAAAATAGTTTCGAGCTTAAAAAAATTTTAAAAATGTTTCTCTACTTTACTAATGCTGTACCGACTCCAAGCTGGCGTACTGATTCTCGCCGTGCAAGCAAAGCCTGATCGGCAATGCTCGGTATACCGAGCAATAACGTCAATTTAACAGGAGAGCAGCACAGCTTGCATTAGTCTTGATTCGCACCTACAATCATGCGATACCACATTGATAACATCTTGCAGAATCTAAAAGCACTGATGAAAAGGATCAAGCAGTCAACCGGGCAATTAATTTGTGACCAACCAAATTTCTCCCCCCCCCCCCCCCCCCACACACCAAATTATTTTAATAACTTTTGAACTTTGAAATGATGGTACAGTACTGTAGAACCTCGATTATCCGAACTAATTGGGACCGAAAATTCAGATTCAGTATAACCTCGTTAATAAGATCCCGGATAATAAGAATTTCCGTTTAATAAGAACTTTTAAGATTTTGGCTGGTCAGCTACTCAGTCAGCACTAAATATTAAGGCTGTACCGAACAGATTTAGCCGAACAGATTTTGGCAGATTTGGGGCTGATCGGCAAAAATCGGTTTGGCGAACAAAAACCGGCAGATTTTCGATTTTTGCCAGGCCCTTGACAATAAATAAAGTCCGTTTCTCCACATGTTTGTTACCTTGTTTTAATTTAGGCTAGGCCTACATGTTTTACATTGTGTAGGCTAAGGTTAATAACGGACAAATTTTTACTTTTTAGCCTACAAGTTTGTGCAAGTCAGAAAATTTTTTTTTTTA
The DNA here is from genome assembly GCA_023313725.1 of Lithobius niger. Classification (NCBI taxonomy): domain Eukaryota; kingdom Metazoa; phylum Arthropoda; class Chilopoda; order Lithobiomorpha; family Lithobiidae; genus Lithobius; species Lithobius niger. The sequence goes on along the minus strand of JAHWFP010185576.1, from coordinate 2,528 downwards.
AATCTGTAGCGATCGGTTCGGTTAAATCGGATCGGTACAACAATCAATTTGTAGCTGATCGGATCGGAATCTGTTCGGCAGAAAAAATGCTGATCGGTACAGCCTTACTAAATATATACAGCTATAACGAACTTTGTTAATACGAAAGTACAGATAAGACGAACAAATATTTTACAATTGTAGCTTATTTTTATGAATTTGCTGTTCGTAATGATTTATTTTTTCTTCCCCCTTGAATTTCGTTTCGTTTCACGCAAAACAAATCAATCGTTAGTTGACTCCATCTTGGGAAGTGACAAAAGTTTTGTCAGTTTGCGTAACGTGAAGGTCAAGGACGAATGAAAACAATACCATATAGCGGTAAGCTACATTTTTTGCAGTTGCAGTCCAATTTCTCTCGTCCGTTTAATAAGAACTATGGTTAATAAAAACATTTTTATCAGTCCCCTTAAAGTTCATATTAAAGAGGTTTTACTGTAATCCATTTTACATGCAAAATTAAAAAAAAACCTTTACTCATTTTAGTGTTTGAACTAGGGATCAACAGAGTCCAGATATATCCAGATCCGGCGAGATCCAGATCCGGCAATTATATTGAGCCAGATACCGGTTGCAACAGCCAAAACATTGTCGCCGTAAACATGTTGCTCGCCTCGGTAAAATAAATCTTAGTAAAATAACGAAGCGATCTACGGGTATAAAAAACTGCAGACGTAATAATTACAGTGTAAATTATTGCACAAAAATATACTTGGGACAATCGTATTAGCTTTTCATAACTTTAAAGAAAAGTTGAAATTAGACTACGTAAATCCGTTTAAGCGAAAATATTCACCTTCCGTTGCAGTACATGGGAGACCTTTAAATGATAACGCCCTCTGGTTATTCTTCCATTACAGCGTTTACGGCTTCTGACATCTTTTTTTAAAGTTTTTAATACCGTAGTTGTTCACGGTTGTTTTATTTCCTAATTTATATTCACTATCGTTGAAAGCATCCGTTTACGGCCGCCATCGCACAAAGAACGATATATGGTAGAATGGTAGTCGCTCATTTTTCCCATCGCGCTCCCACTCACAGCCGGCTGTCTACCCCAAGAGACGCTCATCTGCTAGCTTTAATAGCTCTGACCTTGACTCGCTTCGTGTGACGTCACTGGTGACTGGTCCCCGCCGCGATAAGTGATCACGTGCTATACACGTGCCAATCTGGGAACCCCAGCTTTCCAACGACCAAGATGGCGGCCGTTCCTTGCGTTGTGTTACGACAGCCTGAACCAGGGCCTAGTTTTAGCAAACAAAAGCAATTTCACATCAATTTTGATGACACGGCCAACAACACCATCAGTTGAGGTAATTAAAAGATGATATTAAATAAAATAAATCCAAAATACGCGAGCCAAAGTACCTAATTCAGTCGGAATTACACCTGTTGTATGCAATGGCGGTATTCTTTCCAACGGGACTTTGAATCCAGGGTGCGTCGGGAGTTTTAGAAACGGTTTTGAAGTGACGATAAATCATGGTTTGGACGCCAAGGGGTTAAATTCGAAAAGTAAGACGGTTTAATGACTGCATAAAAAACTAGCAAGAAACAATAGCATGATAAACCAAAGATGACTTCCATGTTGCAAGAGTCGCGAGTTTTGTTCATAAAATAAAAAAAGCTTATCTTTGCTCTCGTTTTTTTTATTTTGCTTTCGGTCTTTTGTTATACAGTAAAACCTCTTTAATACGAACTTTAAGGGGACGGCTAAAAATGTTCTTATTAACCGTAGTTCTTATTAAACAGACGAGAGAAATTGGACTGCAACTTAAAAAAAAATGTAGCCTACCGGTATACGGTATTTTCTTTTCATTCGTCCTTGACCTTCGCGTTTGCACAAACGGACAAAACTTTTATCACTTCCCAAGATGGAGTCAATTAGCGATTGATGTTTTGCGTGAAACGAAACGAAATTCAAGGGGGAAGAAAAAGAAACCGTTACGAACAGCAAATTCGTAAAAATAAGCTAGAATTGTAAATATTTGTTCGTCTTATCCGTACTTTCGTATTAACAGAGTTCGTTATAGCCGTATATATTTAGTGCTGACTGAGTAGCTGACCAACCAAAATCTTGAAAAAAGTTCTTATTAAGCGGGAATTCTTCTTATCCGAGTTCTTATTAACGAGGTTATACTGTACTGTGCGTAATTTAAAAGGGAATGAAAGCAAAAAAAAGGAACGAAACCAACGTAAAAAACCTGTTGCGATTGATTTTTTTTAATACAACCAAAATTCAATAAATTTTAAAAATTGTTTATAAAATAAATGCGTAGACTACATACTGGTTTCACAAATATTGCAAAATTTTGCAAATTAGTTTTCGAAATGAAGCAGTAGGCTAATCAATGATAAATCCTTCAACTAGGAAAATGTTTTTTGATTGTTTAACCTAATGAGCGCTTCGACTTTTTCAAAAAAAAATTTACCGAGTTTGGCAACATTGCAAAACAGTTCTGTAGCCTACATGCAATTATACTATACTG
>JAHWFP010185574.1:0-28216 GCA_023313725.1 Lithobius niger | reverse complement strand
ACAAGAAATAAATCCATACACTAACAGTCCTTTATTAACAAATTAAAGTGGCACTATCACCAATTGAAAGTAGGCAGAATCTGGCAACATCTAGCGCTATGTAGTACTATAATCTAGCACTTGCTTGCACCAAGTAAAGGAATGCACAACGCCAGTTCTATTAACGAAACAAACATCCCACGACCTCCTTCATTGAGTGAATATTTGGTTCATCATCGTGCAACTGGGACAATATTGTAAAGATTAACAATATCACTGCCGCTAGATGGCGCCATGATATTTTCTTTCGCATTTCAATCGGTGATCGTGCCACTTCAACTGTAGCACACCATGTTGTTTTTCTGTACGCTATATTCAGAAAAACAGCATGGTGTGCCAATACATGACAAAAAGTAATAAAAACAAAGTCTTTTGGCATTTAAGGAAAAGGTTTAACTGAACAAACGTAAGAACAGGAACACTAAAAAGCTGTGGTTCTGGTGGTTTAATTTCATAATGTCACTTCACTGTGCAGTCCACCATAAACCTTACTGCTTTCTTTAAACTATTAGATAAAGTAACTAAAAATAACGCGCACGTCTTTTGTCCCCAGGATCTTGTGAGTTTGTTTGATCCACTGTAAGTCGAGGCCGTATCACGGATCCTAGCCTTAGTCACCTGGAATGCCTCCTTGACACTACCTTTTTTTTCTTCTACCACGTTATAATCTACCTTTCTTTAAAGTCAGTCTTCTTGTCCACAAACATCACACCACCCACCTGAACCACCTTCCTACCTTAATACATCTCTCACCCCTTCCGGTCTACTCACGTTAGCCACTACATCAAAGGATGTTTCAGAAAGAATCCTCCGATTCACTGTTGGGCTCATTTGCATCCCCATCCGGCTGTATCGTTTGTACCTCATTATTCTCCTCAAACCAATCATATTCCACCTAATTCGAATTATCCTGATCGAAACTTTGAAGATTTCTTCGCCTGGATCCTAATTCATTTGATTGGTTTCCTTTTCTGCTAAATCATCTTCACAAGTCACCTCCATTTCGTGAACAGGTTGCTAACACGACGTGACTAATTACTATAGTTTATGTTAGCAACGCAGAAGAGTACTGAATATTACTCACATCGCTCGCACATTCAATGCAAGTTCCTCCATTGATCTGTGAGTTTTTCTGTTGCTCTCTTACACTGTTTTTTTTTTTGCCAGATTCTTACACCGCTTATTTTATCAAATAGTGTGATAATTGTTGTATATTCGCATGTTGGCACGTCTTGTTAATCTTCAGTCTGTACTTTTGTTAGGGTTGAGCTACTTTCGTTTTGCTCCTTCATGTTGCATTAAAGACAGCAGACTTTGTTACTACACCATCAGCATTGGCATTTTTTAACAGTCTACCTTTTCTTAACTTCAGTCTTCTTGTCCACAAACATCACACCACCCATCTGAACCACCTCCCTACCTTAATACATCTCTCACCCCTTCCAGTCTACTCACGTTAGCCACTACATCAGACCTTTTGTAGACATTAAGGAGCACTATAGGTGGCATTTGCTGAGCGTCTTTGTTGCCCGATAGCAATACTTAAAATAATATACAACAATAAATCTGGTCATTTAAGAGCTTCGTGACCCCTAGAACTGGTAACTAATATCAGGAGCCAATGAAAATCAAGGTGAAAATCAAGGTGAAAAGATCCTTCTTCATCTCAAGAAATAACGCTAGTGAACAAATGAACAAAACAAACATGTTCATTTGTTCCTGCTAATATTTATAATTTCTAGAAAAGCACAAGCTGCAGAGCAAAATCTAAAATTAGTTAAGAGTCACCATTATACGGAAATATTTTGGTTTCTAAAGAGCGTTGTATGAATTTGTCTTAACCACAAGAAGAAAAAGCCAACAGGTTCTAGCTCAGGTCTAGATCTCCGATTCAGGACAACTGAATTAACAAGATGTAATGGTTGATCAACTCCAACAGGGTATAACATTAAAAAAAAATTAAAAAATACGCACAGGTATTAGGCATCAAAATTACGCTTTTAAGATAGGAGACTGAGTGGAATACCGTAACACAACAGTTACGGTATATACAGTTCAGCTACATTTTTTAAAACAATCGCTTAAAATACAAGATTAAAAAACATATACTAAAGTGCTGTAATGTACAAAGTCTAGCATACCTCTCTGCCTACAGAAATAACATATTCCAGGAATTTGTGAATGTCAGAAGTATTGTACTCGGGTAATGTACTTGTTACCTTCTCACTTGTCTCTGTGCTGTTATCAAACAGCTGAAAGTACATCTGAAAAAAAATAAAGGTGAAAAGATCCTTCTTCATCTCAAGAAATAACGCTAGTGAACAAATAAAAATGCTGATAGTGCTTCCAGTGACATATTAATGACTAGATGCAATAGGAGAAAGCACCTATCGCTTGAATTTTTTTAGGACTCCTAAAAGTTGAAAGCGTTTTTATTTTTAATATTTGAAATAGCATCCATTTTTAGACCTTAGGTTATAAATTTGTACTTGGAGAAAAAAAATGCGCCACACACGTTGGATGTTACTGAAGTTTACAGCTCTTTAAAATCTAAGAACTACAATATCATAGTTTTTATTTGTTGATCTTTTCTAAGTGGTGTTATTATTTGGGGATTTTTTTTGCTATCAGTTCAACAGCAGTCGTTAAAAGATTATCTTTCCAAGATGATAAAAAATAAAATGACGAAATTTTTGTTATCTACATTTCCATAGGATACTGGATTTAATCGAGGCTTGCGGAGACAAGCTAAGAGTGTAATGGTGAGTTGAAAAGACTGCAACACTTCATCGATTCTATGTCGAGATTATTAATATTAACATCTTGATAGAATCCCTCTCCAGCTCTCAACCGTGTTTTATTCGGTGTGGTACTTTCCACTGACTGTTCGTTTAGGGCTCCAAAATTCCGCAGCGCCCTGGACAATGTATAATAATAACACCATGCCTCCACTACTATATCATATTGGTGTGTCACCAGGTATTTACTTAGTTGGAAGAACATTGTATCATGACTAAAAAAAAGTCGAGGTAAGATGTTGGCATAACTTAGTAACTAGCTTCTAAACCTAAACAGAGTAATGATGAAATTGGATATTATATATTGACTGTATCTTACCTTCTGAACAAAAATTAAAACTTTGTGCATCTTGTCAACAGCCAAACGAAAGAAAGATGAAGTTTCTAATATTGAATCAAAGGTGCTTTGAACCCATGATGGAATAAACTGTAGAAGCCTAAATAAACCATAAACTGCTGATTCAATGTAGTGACCAGTATAACTGCACAGTGTGTCCAACCACTGAACTGCCTCTGAAAAATAAATACATATAAGATTTGGATGAGACTGCCAGTGCAACAGTGGAGCTAAAATCAAAAGTGTGTTGTAAGATTTCTCTCACCTAAACAATATTTGATCTAGACTTAGATGGTGGATCATGCTGAAAAACTTAAAGATTATTTTCGAAAAGTGCACGTGCTATTTTTCAACAGATTTGTGGAAAGTAAAATCTTTTTTTTTTTGTTTTCTAATATGTGCGGCAATATAAAAGTGTAAAAATTCTGTAAAGAAAAACTCACCCTTACTGCTTAAATTAGCTTATGCCTAAAAATGATCACCTTTTATTATGAAAATAACCAATTTAGGGAGGCATTCAAACATAGACACACAAAATATAGTTGACAACATATGACAAAATAAAAATTTGGAAAACGAATTGGGTCATAATTACATGATCAGCAGGGGCGGATCCAGAATTCTGTTAAGGGGGTGCTTTACCAAGCTTTTCGTATGAAAATGTGCTTTGTGTCGTAATGTTAAAAAGAACTTACCTCCCCACTCCTTTTTAATAATGCAAAACAGGCGCACAGTCAAAGCTGCAGTTTTTCTCCTTTTCCTTTTTAATCTTATAAAAAAATGTATACGTTTATAGTCAGGAAGGGGGAGGTGGCTGCACCATCCGCACCATGCTAAATCTACCACTGATGATCAGTAATCAATGTGCAGGTAATCAACTTACTTTGTGAAATTTTCTCTATTGCCGAGTTGAGTTTCTCCAGAACATCAGCAAGAGCACTTTCAATACCCCAACTGCTCCACATTTTTATTATGCTTTCGCTCACTCGTCCAGCAGCATCAATGCTCAACAACCACCATTCTTTACCATGAACTGCAACATTTATCAAACTGTCTTTCAATCCACTTAAGATCCACTTCGAGGAGGAAAATGCTTCAAACATAGTCCCAATGAAGTTTTGTATTATTTGTTTTAGCTCTGCTAAATAAACAGTCACAAAATGTGACACTTGGTAGCGGATTTCTTCATAAGTGCCAATGATGCCGTCTACGTCAAAACGCTGACTGAAACAATAAATGTAGTTAGTTACACAGTTATCTACTATAAAGAAATTTAATAATAACAGGTTTAATCACCAAGTTGAAGGTGATTTGGAAACAGACAGGGCAAAGGATGCCACTTACGTCAGGCCACGAATTTGAAAGGTTTAAAACTTAAACAATACATGGGCCAGTGGTAGCTAAAGAGTACAGTATTCAGGAATGCTAAAGAGTTAGGAATGAAGTCAAGTCAGAACGGCCCAAATTATATTTGAAGACTGCAACATATGGTGAAGAGACAGTTTGCTCAGGTGCAACAACCTGTGACAATCCAAGCTGCGACAACCCTGACAGAGAAAAAATTTGTTCAGCAATCAGTTCGAGGGATTACTAATTTAAAGCTATGTCTCTAGTCCAAATTACAGTACTTTAGTCAAAAGAAGGCAAGTCAACTGACAAAAAAACCATTCAGAATTTAAGGTAATTATGAGGTAGGCCATAAGACGTCTAAGCTCCAAAGTCAATGGCATTAACAGTTATGAGGCTCCGAGAAGTTTGTGTCAGGAACAACTTGCCTGACCTCTCCTGAAACTGGTCTAACTGTTGAAACTGGCAGTGTTTTCAGAAACTCCATTTTATGATATCTTATGATACTCTAAGGAAAAAATTTCTTTTTTCCTGCAAGTTTATTTAATTTCCAGACATTAATAGCTAATGCACAAATGATATTTTTTTTGAGAACCTCTGCACGCAGCAAATCGCTATGCTTCTTGCTCTAGTTGTAACACAGTATTAGAATAAAATTAAACTGTAATCAGCCTGTAGTCAAGGTGGCTGAATAGTTATTAATCACATGGCGGTCTCCAATCCAGAAGGCCCTAGGTTCAATCCTGGCCTCAGCCCATCACCCTTCTCTATTCTGGAAGGAAAGAGCCCCAGAAATATGATGTGCTCATGTCGATAGTGGCATGTAAAATATCCAAGATATTTCGTAGCAAAACTGTCACTCTCCATCCCAAGATAGCCTTAACAGTAGAAATGGACGTTATTCGACTATGTCCTTTTTTTCTCTAAATACTATAGTCAATAAATTGCGTCAGTAACTTAAGTTCTAACAAAATATAAATAGAAAATAGAAATAGTTTATTTCCATTTGATAAGTCGTGTATTACCTTAGAAACTCCTTAAAATCTTCAAACCATTCAACTATTTCATCAAAACCGATCGAATTGGAAAATTCTATACCAGCAAATTTCAAATTATTCCCAATAATGGACAACAGGGGCCAGATTTCGTAGTCAATAATCTCCCAAAGATTATTTGATTTGTCTTCCAATTCGGCATGCACTTCTGACACCACGAGTTCGCCCCAACGAATGAAATTTGCTTGAATGGTAGAAATCTGATTTTGGGCGTAATCCTGAAAAAGCAAATAGAGTTCAAAGATAAAGCTTGACAAAATTTTATCACATTGGAGGCTTTGCACATCGTGGCAATTAAATGAAGCAGTGCACGCAGGGTAGTTTGATAGTTTTTTTTTAAATTAAATTTAAATCACTGAGTTTGAAAGACTTGAAAAGACTTGAAAAGATTTGAAAAGATTTGAAAAGACTTGATCTTCACTTGATTTGTTTGCATTAAATGAGTCGATCAGTCTTGCTGGTCAATCCTTTCATACTTTGTGAATATTTCAAACGCATAATATGATCCAGAACACCAAACACTCTTTGCATCCAATAAAAATACACCAACTCAGTCCAATCACAGAACCCTGTATTGTGGATGCTTTACTGTGATTGTTGAATGCCGTGTTTAGTACTGCAGCTACCAGTAAGAAATAAATAAACCTGTACAATTTTTGCATACGTGTAACATACACATACATTTGTTTATTCATTCAAGTTGCTAACAGAAGTGAAAAGCTGTACAGTACAAGAAGTTGACTCAGTCATATAGGAATTCAGATGTGCAATAGGAATGCCAGTCTGCTAAGTAACCCTTTCTGCATCTGTATTGTTATTTGTTACCAAGTGTAGTATAATTAAAAGGGCGCACGCTGATACAATCAATATATAATATTTTTATCAACATTTTAGCTTCACTACCAGAAATAAAACTATAGCTTCCTTTCTTTTACCTCTAGTTGGACCCAAATTTTAATCGTCTGAAAAATGTGGCGACAGTGAGATAATCCTTGTTTATTATTGCTTACGAGTTTTGCCATTCTAGCATAAAATTCATGCTTGGCATGGCAAGATACCACTCAATCGAATGGTTTGTTGAAGTAGGCCAACAGTGTGTATAACATTACTAGCATTCCAGATCACCAATCTGCATGGCATCATCCGCCACATTCACGCACTGACTCTACTAATGATGTAAGGCGTTTTGCATATCTGCGACATGCAAAAAAAAAACGTCATAAAATTGAAAGTAAAAGTCTACAGGGCAGAGTATGGACTTTTTCTGCATGCTAACACCAATACGAGATGTGAAAAGAAATGGCACTTTAATGGCAACTTTTAAAGAGCTGCCATATACACACATTCACAGGGAACCATTATTTCGAAGATCATCTAAACTTGGTTGAAAAGGCCAAAGGAGAGCATTATTTTGAAATAATTTTGCACATACAAAAAATTAAGGGCCCTGCAAAAGTAATAAAATCGTTATCAAGACTACAACGTACAAAATGTTCCTTACAGTAGCTTCTCCAACAGCACCTGGATGCCATTTAATAATAGTGTGCAAGAGTCGAGATGTATTTAATTTGACAAGAAGTGACAAATCTTCAATTCTAAGTCCTCCATAATGACGGTCTATCTCTGCAATCAGAGTCTTATGATCCAGCATTGCTCCATGGATGTGCAAAAATTGTCCACTTTCACCTGATAAGGAAAAAAGCATTATTTTACACTAACAGTTTTTTTTTTCATTTACAACAAGCATTATAAGGACATCAAGGAGTGATTATTAAACTGGTAAAATACATCATAGTTACATACTTGACAGAATCCCAGGACAACCCTAACATCTTCCCAAACAAATTAATAACTTCATTCATGTAGATGACTTTTCAAAATTCAAACAACAATTAACAAACTGTAAATGCATATACTTTTAACATTTCTTAACCAACTTTTTAAATTCAAAGTACATGGTATATTTTTTAATCTTTAAAATGCAATATAAAGCAATAACAATTAATATTTACATTTCATTTGCCAACTTTTAAATTATTTTTTTTAAGTGTTATATTTTTTTATCTTCATAATGTAAAGTGGTAGTTTATTCCCTTCATAAGGTATAGAATATTAATATCGTTTATAACACTAAAAAATCAAAAAATCTGCATTTTCTTAAGTGTGTAATTTTAAGAATTTCATTTGTAATGAGTCATCATACCTGTTTATTGTAAATGTCTATTTAAAAGTATTTTCAGATTGAAGAGTTAAATTTAACTGTTTAGTAATTACGGGTTAGATTATTAGAGTAGTACATAAAGAAGAAAGAGTGAAGAATTCTGATTCAATGTACTATTCTTTTAGTCATATTGCATAATTCTCTCGATCATTTAAATCTTAGAATACCCAATACATTGAAAATAAAAATTAGACAGGTACCTATAGAATCAAACGAGCTTCATAACTGTCTTGTATTTATTTATAAATACTAAGGTACGATCATATGAGAGTCAGGACTGTTTAAAATTTCTCATAAGGTGGATGCATTTCTGTAATCCAGTAATTAGCCAAGTTGGGACCAGAACCCATTGTACCGTAGGACGAGTCTAAATGATAGTCAGCACTCCTCTTTCGGAACAGGGTCTTTATAAGAGCCTGATAATTCTTATAAGCTGCAAGGAAGGCTACATCAACTCGGGCATATACACATCTAATTAATCGTAAAGTGAGTCACAAGGTATAGGTTTTGCATTGCCCCTACCAGAAATAAGATGATCTGGTATTGCTAAAAGGCTGTGCTTTCGATTCTCAATACTTCAGCATGCCGATTCCTTTTGCCTTCTCTACAAAAGTATTATTAGGCCCATCGTTGAATATGCGAACATGAGCTGACTTCCATGGCTGCAGAGGGATGTCAAAGTACTGGAAACGGTTCAACGGTGAGCAACCAAAAGAATCACCAAGTACAACGCACTAAGCTACCCTGACTGATGCAGGAAGCTCAACTTAACTACTTTGGCTAACCAAAGGAAGCGTGGAGCCATTGTTGAGACCTTTAAGCTATTTTCCAGAGGCAAAAAAGAGAATCTTTATCAGCGATGGACTGAATCCAGAACCAGAGGACACCCCTTCAAAGTTAGAAAACCCTCTGTGCATTTAGAAGTGAGAAAAAACTTTTTTCTGTGGCTACCATCAACGATTGAAATGGACCTCCTGCGAGCATTTTTGCTAACTGCAACACAGTGAACACTTTCAAGAGCTGCCTTGTTCACACTGTGTTTAAGCCTTAATTCTTTTGTGTTATCCAGCAACAAGCTTCTAGCTTTCGCTGAGTATTTGTTTATAATAATAATAACAATGATATTCTGAAGCACACAAAAACGAAAGTATTAACTTCACAAATAAAAAATTAAGCCTGAATAAGAAGCACCATTAGTTTATGTCGTAATTCTTAGGCAAATAATGTTTGCACTAAATTGTTTCATATGAAATGAGACTTATCTCGGTCTCTGTCTCCTCTTGAGCTTCCAGATGATGCTGAGATCGAGACCAATAGCCTAAAATAGAAGATGAGACCAAGGCGAGTAGTGCCAAGGATGAGACGAGTCTCGTTTGGTCTCTAATAACATTTGTTTGGGGGCGGCGGGGGGGGGAAAAAAAAACTACTGACCACTTGACTGGAAGTAGGGAAATCATTAGCATTATGTTCGTCTATGCTTTCTGAAAATGACACGTTTACATTCGAATTACCTTCACCAAACTCCCGTCTTTTCATTAGCGTCATCACTAACGCTTTGACTTTTCCTTCTTTACATCCTGTAAACTCCAATTCTCTGTTGACTCAACCGCAGATAAGAACCTACCATTCATGCAATACTGGAGTGTTACATGAAATCAAAACTAAAACCAAAATTTGGTTTTTCATAGTTATGTTATAGACTCTGCAAGTCATCTACCTAGTCTCGTCTCGTGTGAAACACTTGTTTGCATTTTGAGGGAGCAGGTGAGAATCAACAGGTGAAAAGCAAAACCTGTCTTTTAGCAACATCTGCAAAGTTAAAAGCATGACAATCACTTATTTGGTATAGCAGTTACCTGCATAGACTGTAACTTAAGTTATGTATTAAAAGGACGTTCCTCCCAGCACCATTTTTCTCGATCCCCCACATCAAGTACGGCCCCAAAGTTTTATTTACTTACCGTTAGTCAATCCTTAGCTAAAAATCCGTTTTAAAATGTGGAGTCTACTACATTTTCTATTGAATATTGGTAATTTTATTTACTGCAGGACGCACGTATTTGATCCTTTGTGTGCCTGCAATAACCAATAACGTTTCATGTTTTCAGTTGTGACGACACATTTTTTGCGTCAATGCTGTCACATGACCTGCAATTCGTCTACTAGACCAGACGTCGTTCCGCATAGTTCACGTGATCACGAGAAGAAAGACAAGGGCGGAAGTGACGTTGTAGTATTACTATGCCGAATTTCGCAACGGCAGCATGTGGACACATGACTGCGCATGGCTGTTATAAGGCAGGCTAGGTGTTGCTTTAATAGTTTATTGTTTCCTATTTATTATTCTACAAACATGAGCAGATTTAAGAATGTTCAGATTCATATGAATCTGAATAAGTGGATCTGGGTATGAACAGATGATTAAAGCAATAACATTGCACATAAAACTCTGAGCATTTTTTCCAAATAAGTCTTGTGAGGCTTTTTTCTGCTAGGTAATTGGTTTGTTCTCCAAACCCATTTTTTTTTCTGGAAAACAACTGTTAACATTAACAGTTTATTGTGTGGTAGGACATACAGTCAATGTCAGAGAATAACCCTCTACCAAGGAATTAAATTAAAAGCTCTGTCTACTTACTTGGAACGAGGACATATTTCACATCTAAGCCAGGTCTTCGTGACGTTTCGATTACGAGCTGTCTTTGTAGCCTGCCATCCACAGTCAGCTGTGAATCAGATTTGAACGAAAGACGTTGTGAAGATGGAAGTGTAGACCAGTTGCCTTCTAAGGTAAATGATTTCATTGGACTGGAAACCTAAGAAATAAATTTACGAAGAATAAATAAGTTACAAAAGTCAAACTATTTAGACACCGTACTTTTATAAGTTCCGACCCAAACACTTTTTCATTATAAATAATTGGTTGCTTCTCTGTGACCTAGTGTCACATTATTTTTCTCACTGTGCTACTGTGTTACTCTTAATACATATCCGGGCAAAAAAAGTAAAGGATTAACTATCAGAGCTGCTTGCTAACTGTATTAAGTTCTCTATTCCATCAGACCACGGTTGTTTGATTTGCTTTTGGCGCAAAGCGCTTTCAGACTTTCTGAAAGAAGACAGCTTTTGGCATCAAGCAATGCACCAGCTCTTGACTTTCACACCTCTTGCACTCTTACGCTTATGCCATTGGCTTCTCACACACACGTTCGATGGAAATTTCTCCAGCCTACAATAAGCCGGCAATACTAGCATCTTGCTTCAGGTGGTGTGACAATACTGGGCAAGCAGCAAAATTATGTGACGCTAACCCTATGGCAATACAAACTAGTGAGATGCCAGCAGCCAAATGATATATTAAGTCATCTGGTTGAGCTGCTGATATAGTATTGCTGTCTTATTGAAGGCTGGGGAAATTTTCATCGAGCGTATTTAATATGAGCCAAGAACCCCCCCCCCCCCCCCCACCAAAAAAAAAAGACTAGCTTGTTCATGACTAGGTTAGTAAGTACAGTTGATGAATAGCGAGGAGAGAGTACGTTCCATACAAAAATACGTAAGGTGATGATTTCGTAAGAATGGGGAACACATAGGTTGATAGACGTTACCAGCATGTAAGTGACAGTGATGCTCCCTCTTTAATATAAGTTACTATAGATGGGTAAAATAGTTATCTTAATTTTTTTTATCAGCTGGTTAATATACATTTTCTCAACAAGTCTGGTATCAATATATACATCCAATCTATATATATATATTTCGCATAGGAGCAGACTTAAATATTGTGAGCAGACTTTATGGAGGCATTGTTAGGGAGGATTAAACAAACGAAGCTTCAACAATCAGCAAGAGGGCGAGCGGGCTCATTCTTGCCACGGTAGCAAAGAAAAAAGGGGAGCGGCCGACAATGAGAACGGATATGTGTTCTAACAATTAGAAACAAACACTACTACTTCAATAATGCTGACTATTACAGCCGAGTTGAATCAGCGGGAATCAGCTAGACCGCCGGGGGACAACCAGTTCTTGTTGCAATAGTAACGGCTGAACAAGCAGCCCTGCTAAAAATGCGGTATTAGGCCTGCAAACTTAGAATATTTCATTTGTCACTGCTATCATTATAGCCACACTTTTCCTAGAAAAAGATAAGAGAAAAGAATTTGTGCAAGAAGGTACAGTTTTAGACATATACTACATGTACCTTAAGCAAATACTGTTTCTGGGCCAAATCCAGTTTTGTTTGCAACGATGCCGAACGAGTTATTTTGTGTCTGTTTAGCCATGAGAGGTTTACCACAGCTGACCTTGTAGAATTTGACTGTTCTGAAAAAGATTTAACAAATTACGTAACAGAATTATGTGCAGGTGAACAAATTATTAATGACTGAAACCATTAGAAACCGTGAACATCAGAAATTGAGATTTTACAAAATTCACGACGTTGAAAAGCCCTTTTTTGTTTAGCACGTGCATGTTAATTCAACTTTGATAATCATTCAGCAACTTCCTTAAAGATGTAAGAATTTGCATCCCCAACAAAAATTATCAACACACCCCTATAGTGATTTCACATGGGATAATGTTTTCGTGCCATGCCATGTCCATAGATTTCACACGGAGTAATGTTTACGTGGCATGCTGAACCATTCCGTGCAGAAGCGAGCCATGACAGCGTTACGCAACAAGTGGCTGGCCCGGAGTGGCATGGCTTGGCGCTGCTCGGCATCCGTTAATTATTCCGTCGAAATCCTGGTACCGTAGGTAATAGGATCGACAGACCATGATTGCGGTTAAGAATTTCCCGCCACTTGCAATTTAAACCGTCTGAAATCAAGTTGCGCTACCCCTCCACAACCTGCTAAAGGGGACTGGCCATGTCCGGCCACGACCAACCCCAGCCCCAGATGAATTATGCCGTGTGAGATCACTCCTAGATTTAGGCACACGCCATTGTTAAGAATGGGCCATTGTCGAGGGAAAAACACCCCAAAGTTTATTTGAATAGGCTACATGCAATGATTTTCTATTAGCCTGCCAATACCGTACTCAACCAGGATAAAATAATTTTACCCATAAATTAACAGGTAAACAAAATTAATAAAAGCTTGGAAATTACGATTTGTCATGTGACTGAGTATATGGCATCACAAGAATCTCATTAGGGACTCTTGGCGGCAAACTGGCTATGACTCGGATTTGCACTGCTGATCACTGCTCAGACCAGAACAGAATTAAGAACGAATGCAAGAAGTCAGTCAATCACCGATCAGAACCCCCCGACCCCCCCCCCCCCCACCCACCCACCCACATAGGTTCTAATAAATGCTTACCATACTGTAATTGTTGTTTTTCCTTAAGAAATGGATGTAAAATCATGGAACGCATATGACTGGCCCAAGCGAGCACTTTATTATGTCTTGTAAATATTTAACGGTTATGATTTAAAAGTTAGGTCTTTGGTTAGTTAAATGAGTCTACTACTGGTTTCTGCAGTCAATCAGCAGTGTGATTCATTTTTCCTAGTAACAACTACCAACGTGCGTTTTTATGGATGAATGATGGAGCTTTCTTATTTCTGCCCTGTTCTAATGGCATGCCGTTACTTTTCGGAGGAACACACTAGACAAGCCCAACTAGATTTATTGTTTAATCCATATCTGACTAACCTTTTAGGGTTTTAAAACATGAACGGTAATTAGTGACACCACTACACTGATCATTTATAAGAATGCTACCTATGTAACGTTATACTTAAAAATAATATGAATTTTACGTGCAAATTAAATTTATTGTTAGTATCAAGTTTTTTTTACAAACTAGCTGTACCCCCGGCGTAACATACGCTGGTCTAGCCGGTTCCCGCATACCTGAGCGAAATACTGTAGTGGGCAGTATGGAATGAAAAGTGTGCCGACTGCCCCCTGCTTGCTCCTCCAAACTCCCCTGCAGCCTACCCAGTTGTATGGTCTGATTTTCCCCCATGCCCCTCCCCCCCCCCATAACCCCTTTCACGTCCCCGACCCATATTCCCCTATTGAGTGGTCTGAATATCCCCATCCCTGCTCCCCCTCCATTTTAACCCGAGCTGATTTGTTTTGTTATGGAAGTAAATGTCTTTTTTCAATGAAGGACGCTCAATTGCCCGTTTCTCTGTTCTGATACCAAGCGCAATAAACCCAACAATGGTCGTGCATGCAGTGATTGTTGCTGAACCAACTTTGAAACAATTCACGTCGGCTCTAAGAGCTAGCATTATTAAAGCAATATTTCGATTGTTACTGATTGTTACAGGCCACATCCGTTTGTTTGACATTATCGGTCGCTCGCCCTCTTTCATTATAGTGCATAATGATGAATTTGTTTGCCTAACCCAGGGTAGATTAAGTAGGTAGTGACGCTTTCTGAACACAGGGCCCAAAAAAAGACCTGCTTCCACAAACGCACCAGAAGGCAGCACTCGTCTAGTCCGCGTTCCAGCCGAAATTTGAAATATTAATGGCAGCTTCGTTGCCATGGTAACCATTGTAATAGCGACAATACCTGCGGAAATAGACGAAAATCTCGTGCGTGAGCAATATCCGAAGTCGAAGAACTTATTCTGTGTTCGATAATGGCACGTTCCACGCGACTAAAACTTTGTTGGCCGCTTTGGTACCACAACAATACCAACAAACAAACCCAAAAACGGTGCGGCAGGTCTGGTAAGTGGCGCCAACTCTTCGAAGACTTTGTAAAAAGTGTTATAACCGGAACTTGTAGTCCAAGGCCATTAATATATGGCGACATGGCAGATTTGGTAAGTGGCGCCATCTGTTTGAAGACGTTGGAAAAGTGTCCAAACCCGAAATTTAAGGCGAATCCGTCAACAGATGGCACTACAGGGTGGGGTACTTGATTGTACGATGAAATGGGGTGGCCGGTGACTTGGCTGTCTGCTCCGTATTATATATGTAGATACTAGCTGTTCCCCGGCGTAACATACACCGGTCTAGCCAGTTACAGCATACCTGAGTGAAATACTGTAGTGGGCAGTATGGAGTAAAAAGAGCGCCGACTGCCCCCTGTCTCCGGACTCTCCTGCGGCCTACCTCCTTACATTCTGCCATTGTATGGTCAGATCCGCCCCCCCCCCCCCCCCCCGTAACGCCTTTCCCCGTTCTGCATTGCCTGCCCTCGCCCCAGATTGTGTGGTCTGAATATCCCCATCCCTGCTTCCCCTCCCTTTGAACCCTTTCTGATTTGTTTTGTTATGGAAGTTAATTTTTTTCAATGGAGGACGCTCAATTGCCTGTTTTTCCGTTCTGATACCAAGCGCAATAAACCCAACACCGGTCGAGCATGCAGTGATTGTTACTCAACCAACTTTGGAACGCTCCAAGTCGGCTAAAAGAGCTAGCATCATTATTTCGATTGTTACTGATTGTTACAAGCCACATCCGTTTGTTTGACTTTGTCGGTCGCTCGCCCTCTTTCATTGTAGTGCATAATGATGAATTTGCTTGCCCAACCTAAGCGTATTATCTTAATCATTAAAAACTTACGGTCGGTATATATATATATATATATATATGTACCTCTTCTCCTCTTGAAGTAGGAGGGCTAAAAATATGAGAAAGGTGTCAAAAGACAGGAAATTAATCCGGATTTTGCGTAGGCGTATTTTCGTAGTTCTAGGTAACATTTTTCCCCTCGAAATAAGCGAAAAAACCCCTTTGGACCATTGTTGAAACGAATTTTTCGAAGTTGATTGTTAGTTTCGGACTACCACATCTTCCTGCTGTGCAGATGGTCCACAAGTGTTGCGCCACGTAGGAGGCGATTGGTCCAGTAGTGTTGTCAGTAGGATTACGCCTGGCAATGGTAACAGCCGTCATTCAAGAATGAGGCACGTGCAGCTCGCTAAGGGACGACTGTTGGAGTTGCATTTTGGAAATTTCAAATACAAACTACCTATTTAGCCTTACATTTAAATGAAATTACGTAAAGCTACGAAAAGATTAATGGTAAATTTGGCCTATTTAAACAAAATATATTGATAACAAAAGGGTAAAACATGTTTCCACGTTTGCATTTGTAAAACATCGACGTTCGATCAATAGTGTGCTATTAGCTGGTGCTCTACTCAGCAATAGTTCAGCCTAATAGCGGTGAAAACGAATAGTTTTTATAGGTACGATTTCGCCTTGCATGAAATCTTTCATACTAGCCAAAAATTATAGGCGACATGTGGTTGCTGTTTCAAAGCATCACACGTAGCGGGGAAGGAGATGGGTTTTAAGTACAAATTCTTAAAATTTGTGAAACAAGGAAACCCATGTAAAGTCTGCAAAATTTATTTGAATAAAAAATAATCTATACCAAGAGCGGCACAAGAAGTATGAACGATAAAATTACCAAGGAGTTTTAGTTCAAGCATGCAGCAACTCGCATGCTACAGCATTGAAACGGCCTTGCAGAGCGGATGGATAAGGCTGCGTCAAGCCAAGGCCGACAGGGGAAGAAATCCAGTGTCTCGCCTCCTGGCTCATTGCCTGTTTAGGTGCATGCCAGAAAGGCGATAGCTTCTTCCAGCCAAGACCGACTGTGTACAAATCGCATGCCTAACCTCCTGGCTCAATAACAGTACAATCGCGTGCCGGAAAGGGAAAGGCTTCTTCAAGCCAAGGCCGACTGGGCTACAAATCGCGTGCCTCGCCTTCTGGCTCATTAGTAGGTTAGGCGCACGCCAGAAAGGGGATGGTTTCTTCAAGCTAAGGCCGACTGGAAACGAATCGCATGTTTCGCCTTAAGAAGCACACGTAGCTCTTGGGTGGCCAGACCGTTGCTTGAAGCCTAATGTCTGCAAGGCTGCAAGGGTAGTTTTGCAGTGAATTTGTGAAACTGTGGCGAAGATCAGCGTAGTAGCACCAGGGTATGATGGATGACGGTGTGTGGTCCTAGGTTCAATATGTACATGTACTTAAGTTGCTTTATTGTAGGGCGTTTGGCTATGGGCCATGGCTCCAATAAATTCATTATTCCCCGGCCCTTACGAAAAAGACGTACTCCACTCTGATCATTTGCTTGATCGTGTTAGATATGGAATGTCCGTTATCAGCATAAGAGTTGCAGCATGAAAGCTCCTCGAGCGTAGCGAGACGACGCGGAATGAGCGAGCGAAGCGAGCGACTCCGCTAGTCTTAATCATTAAAAACTTACGGTCGGTATATACATATATATATATATATACATATATATATATATATGTTGGTATATATGTACCTCTTCTCCTCTTGAAGTAGGAGGGCTAAAAATATGAGAAAGGTGTCAAAAGACAGGAAATTAATCCGGATTTCGCGTAGGCGTATTTTCGTAGTTCTAGGTAACATTTTCCCCCTCGAAATAAGCGAAAAAAACCCTTTTGACCATTGTTGAAACGAATTTTTCGAAGTTGATTGTTAGTTTCGGAATATCACATCTTCCTGCTGTGCGGATGGTCCACAATTGTTGCGCTACGTATGAGACACGTGGTCCAGTTGTCAGTAGGATTACGGTTGGCAATGGTAACAGCCGTCATTCAAGAATGAGGCACGTGCAGCTCGCTAAGGGACGACTGTTGGAGTTGCATTTTGGAAATTTTAAGTACAAACTACCTATTTAGCCTTACATTTAAATGAAATTACGTTAAAGCTACGAAAATATTAATGGCAAATTAAGCCTATTTAAACAAAATATATTGATAACAAAAGGGTAAAAAATGTTTCCACGTTTGCATTTGTAAAACATCGACATTCGATCAATAGTGTGCTATTGTGCTATTAGCTGGTGCTCTACTCAGTAATAGTTCAGCCTAATAACGGTAAAAACGAATAGTTTCTATAGTACGATTTCGCCTTGCACGAAATATTTTATATTAAACAAAAATTATAGGCGACATGTGGTTGCTGTTTCAAAGAAACAAAGATCAGCGAAGATCAGCGTAGTAGCACCAGGGTATGATGGATGACGTTGTGTGGTCCAGGTTCAATATGTACATGTACTTATGTTGTTTTATAATAGGGCGGTTGGCTATGGGCCATGGCTCCAATAAATTCATTATTTCTCGGCCCTCACGAAAAACACGTACTGCACTCTGATCATTTGCTTGATCGTGTTAGATATGGCATGTCCGTCACGTACTGCACTCTGATCATTTGCTTGATCGTGTTGGATATGGAATATCCGTCCTCAGCATAAGAGTTGCAGCGTGAAAGCTCCTCGAGCGTAGCGATCGAGACGACTTGGAATGAGCGAGCGAAGCGAGCGACTGCGCTAGTATATAGAGATAGATTTGTTAACGTTTCTAAATGCGTGCTCCTCATGCTATTGTTGTGTTGGCAGCAACAACTAGACCACTTGTTAACCTATTATTACTTTATTTAAACAATCATGTTTCATTCATCTTGCAAGATAGCAACTTGCCTTTACCGTGAGTATAGCATTTGTAAGATTTATATGCTGGTATGTCTAGTCTTTCATTTTAGTCGTACGGTATGTATAAAATGGGGAACCTCGGTTGCAAGTCTATTTACATTTTTCAACTATTCAGCCACACTGGAACATTCTTTTAAAATTCAGCATCCAAACATCAATGTACCAAACCAGGAATTCTCCTCGTTTCGCATGATTTCGGTATTGAATCGTTTGCCTGTGTCTGTGATTGAGGTCTCCAACATTAATTGCTTCAAATAAAGGCTTCATAAATAAATAAATAAACAAACAAGTTTACCACTGGAGTGGAAGGATGGCAGAAGGTGGTTGAGACACTAACACTGATCCTCGCAATGGGGTAAAGGGGAATGCTACACATTAATCGGTCATTTTAGGAATTTGTTCAGATTTGCCTCATAGAGAAGCCTTTAAAATGCTGAAACAGTGGGCACACACATCAAATCACCGTCCAGGGCGTTCCATATTGGGACAACCCGGACCGAAAAAAAATTACGACGACAGTCCAGAAGGGAAGGTGGAAAGATGAGTTTCCAGCAATGACCTCTGGTTTGGTTGGGCACAGACGCAAGATCGAAGAATGAGAGCTCTACATGTAGATGTCCATGGAGAATCTTGGAAACCAAGATTAAGTCAAATCTTAGCCTGTGCAGTTCCAGAAGTTCCAGGCCGGACTCCGAGAAACATTCTTCGTAGGTAATCTGCCGGAACCCAGGAAGCCCCTTTGTAAATCTGCGCTGGACACGCTCAAGAAGATAAATGTGTACAGCCTGGTATGGGGACCAGAAGGGGGTAGCGTAATCAAGAATAGGACGCTCAATTACCTTAAACGCCCAAATCTTAGTTGGAACATTACCAGAATTACAGCACCGGTTCACAATAGCAGAACGAGCATATGCAGCAGGACAAATTTTATTAAATGCTTGGATGATTTAAGGTCCCAAGTGAACCAAATCCCTAAGTCTCGAACTTCAGGTAAGGATGGCAATGGTTCGTTATCAAGAAGGTATTGACAGCACCTATTCTGCCTTCCCACATGTAGAGTGTGGCATTTGTGAATCGAAAGTGGAAGCTGCCAGATTTTTGACCAATCTTCTACATAAAGAATCTCGGATACAAGGGCCGAAGAACAAGTAGTGGAACAATTTTCAGAGCCAATTTTCAGATTGTCTGCGAACTTATAACCAAAACAGTAACCCCACGTAAAATTGAGATCATTAAGATAGATCAAAAAAAGGAGTGGGCCGAGAACTTAACATGAAGCAGAATTTACTGAATAGCAATTTTCCTCATATAGCATCTGAACGTACATTAATGTATATTTTTTCTTTCAGATTGTATGTAAAATACTGTACTTACTTTATGTCCCATTTCATCTTTTAACGTTTTCGAAAGTTACAGCAGTACGGTTTCTATATTCTAATTCTGGGCTACCCATTCTATATAAAAAATGCATGATCGTTTGTAACTGTATTTTTAGTCTCATTTTTTTTTCTCATTTTGAAAAATTACCTACTGCATGCCTTCGATTTTGTAAATATTATGCAACTAGGTCTAGATAACTTTCTGATATGTATGCTTACAATAATTCTTCTGCATGGCTTCATTTAAAGTCTACTGCATGCTTTGAATTACAGTGGATTATACCTTGTACACAATTTATAACAAATGTTTATTTATACTGTTTGTATGGTCGCTGCTTTTTGAAGGATTGCCTCTTCTACCTTGGTTCTTATTACGTGTTTATGAATACTCATATATTTGTACCTGTTACATATTTTCACAGCTATTTTTTTGCATTTTTCCCTCTATATTGCTTGTATTGTGTATTTTGTTCTATCCACACAGCCAGTTTTGGCAATGTGGAGCAATTGTTAATAAAGTAAAGTAAGTAAAATGCATATTCAGTAGTTGCTGCTGTTGTTCGGGAAGAATACATAATGTATCGTATTCGTTTAGTCAACTTATTTGGTATGTTTGTTTTAAAAATTAGAATTATTGTAAATGGTTATGATAAGACACACTATACGTCAATTCGATTAAGCCTTTACATGAGTTGGCATCTATTTAAATGAGACTATCAAAACAGAAACCACTTTTAACAAAATATGTCAGAAGTACATAACTTTTTTTTTAATTATGATGTTTGGTATTAGTGGTCTTGCTGGCCCTTCCTCGTCTTGCTGCGAATTTTTTCTTCGTAACAAAACTTAAATTAAATTAAGTTAATTCGTTCAAAAGTATAACTATGGCTGAAGCATATACTTTTAACCTTTTGGTTGGTTCTCAAGTAACTTTTCTGGCAGAAAATAACAATTTTAAAAGAAATGAAAAAAAAATGTCATGTCTTGCTGTCATTGTGTTGGCAAACTACGCCATCACGTTTACAAATTTGTGATGTTACGCATTTTTTACAGGCCTGTTTTAAGTGGGCAGAGATAGAACAATTTTTCATTTATAAGTGAAAAATGGGACGAAACTTTTTTCTGAAATTTTTTATAGTATCGTTTATGTGTACCTACAATTTTGCTTTCCAACTGTCATCCGAAATTAGTCAACAGACTATAGTACTGAATTAGTACTGTTTCGTATAGGCGTACGCTCATCTTGTACTTTTATCATTTGGGCTGTGTCTTTAAAGCAACTTCCGAAAAAAATCTGCCTGACATCTGCCTGAATATAAATTTCTACGTCAGGCCCAAAAACCCGGATAAGAGTGAAAACTTGCTTGAAGGACGACAGTTTTAGGGACCAGAAGCATGAGTGGGAAGCTTACAGTGCTTGCCTAAACGTTTTTGCAACAGCTTCAGCCATATTGAGTAAGGTATAAGTTGATTTGACACACTAAATACCTTCCATCTCTTCAAACTCTCCCGCTCCACCCAACTTTCACTCTTAGGCATATCCTTAAAACTGACAAATCGCAACCTCGCTCGGAAAAAAAATCGTCACCCCTATACGACTTTGTAATTAGGGGCCACTTTATTCGGTCGGACCCGTACGCGGATCAGCTGCCGACCCACCCCTTATAGTGTTCTTGGCCACTTAGGTGGAGATTACGAAGAGCAGTGCATCATATACTGAGTTGTAACATCACATTTGCAGTTCGTGTATACACATAGTACATTGTGATATGTATACCAATTTTAAAAAATACTAAAACCCTACAATAAGTCTAGAATTTGGTTCTGTCCACACTTCACCTGCGTTTGCTTCTAGCATGATGTTAATAGGAGTTGGCCAGTCTTGTTTAGCTGCCCAGATAATAGAGTAATTTGGTTGTTCAGGAGAATCACTTGTTAAAATAGAACGCAGTATAAGCTTCCTGCGAGGATCTTGTGACACATCTAACACTGCAGTAACGGAAACAACTTTTGGCTCAGCATTGTTTACTTCCAGCAATGAAGAAATTAGCAATGGCTGAAATGAAGCAACAGAGACAGCTGCATTAACAAGAGGTTATATGGGCCAGCCAGTTAATTATTACTATTACCTAATTTGACAAACAAAGGCAATGTTATTTTTTTTTATTATTTTATTTTTATACTGTATAACTCGCTCCTAACAATTGTGCCGTTTTTCATATACCAAATAGAGAAAAATTTCAGCGGGCAATAACTCCCTGTCAAAGTTATGATCCAGTCAAAACTCCCAACCCAAAAGAGTCAGTCAAACCAATCGTGCCCAACCCACTTCATCAAACTGACGTTCAACCCAATCTAAGCTAAGAAAAATGAGCAGTGAGTTGAGAGTCACAATATAAAGTCTTCTGACCATTAGCTCTTACCAAACACAGTTATAAAGTCAAATTTTTAAAATTAAGGTGTTTCTTCGTCAAGACAAGGCTGACTGCAAAGCAGGGCACGATACAACAAACAAAACTGTTTGTTCACTGAGGACTATCCAATACAAACTATTGAATCTTTAATTCACACCAAATTACAAGTACTAAAGGCAAGTTGCCACCAAATGAAAGTTTACAGCATCTAGCGCTATCTAGTTTTCTCTAGCACTGCAAGCAAAGGAATGCACAAAGAAATATCTTTTAACACAACAAACAAGCCACGTGACTCCATAATTATTGAGTAAAAATTTGGTACGTCTTTGTGCAGCTGGAAATAAGCTGTAAAGATTAATGATATTACTGCCATTATATGGCGGCACGGTAGAAGGTAAAGAAAATACTGTGGCGCCATCTAGTGGCAGAAATTTCATTAATCTTTATAGCTTGCTTGTTTGTTGTGTTAAAAGATATTTATTTGTGCATTCCTTTGTTTGTTGCGAGCAAGCACTAGGGTAACTTACCTCACCTTCTTATGACCTTTGACCATTCTCTCCTGCTGTAACTTCGTATTAACTACTAAGCACTAAATGTAAGACTCGGTCAAAATAGAAAATGGCACCACAGTTTTAAAAAAATAGTATTAAGTCGTAAACGTAAATAACTAAACCTCTTGCTGTGCATAGCCGATGCAAAAACAGGCGCAGTATGCATTGGTTGTGAACAGTCATACGTCATAGCCAGCAATATACAAACAATGTTAATACAAAAAAGTTAATGTTAATATGAGTAAAGAAGTCTACCCGAAGTATGTCTGGAGTTTTGACTGTAGCTATGTGCAGCATGGCAATTTC
The DNA here is from genome assembly GCA_023313725.1 of Lithobius niger. Lineage (NCBI taxonomy): Eukaryota > Metazoa > Arthropoda > Chilopoda > Lithobiomorpha > Lithobiidae > Lithobius > Lithobius niger. The sequence goes on along the minus strand of JAHWFP010185574.1, from coordinate 5,317 downwards.
TTTAGAGTTTGTAGCAACATCTTTTGACTCAACAGCAAGTGTAAATATGCGATCAGGGCGGTCTGTGACATCCATCTGAACATCTAGTTGAACAAGTCGGGATCTGCTATTTGCTTGTTTTAGGCCAGTACCATTGACTCGCATCAGTCTTGATGGTAACTCTACCTCCAGAGCTGAGGATAATAAACAAATAATTAGTTTTAATGATTCAAAACATATCTTTCAACGCATCAACATTCAGAATTTATACCGTTTAATGTTCAAGCATCTATAAAATTTTCATCCGTAAAATTTAGAAAAATACCAGCGAAAGGTCAGTATTACGTTTTCATTGGCCAAGGGTGTAAAAGTGGTTTTGGATTTTGGGAAAACTCTTGGTGTTCAATAACAAAATACAGTATTTTTGATATTCAATGCAGTACGTTGCTACAAAATTTAAAAGTTATTTTTTTAATGGGAATAATTCCAAATTCTAGTGAGACAGTTGAAATGTAAAATAAGAAAGGGAGTAAGTTATAAACTTGTCTTTTTTGGAAGAAAAAAAATTTCTCTTTTTTACTGTCTATAATAATATATGTTTGCAATTGGCATTAACTGTTTTAGTCTGGTAAACCAGGCTTAAGAAATCTTTTCCGAGTAAAGACAAGACTTTCTAATAAATGAACTGAATGTTAATTTGCTTCTCAATGATCGGTTTGCATCCAGCACATGTAAGCATGCAGTTAAACAAATATTATTAAAACCAGAGCGTATTTTGAGGTGTCATAATATAAAGCAATTTATTCTACTTTATTTCGTATTGTATTTTTGGCTGAAACTGAAGTACTGCTGGCTATAGAACTGAGTGATGATCAAATCTACAAAAACTTCAAAAGAAAAATATCCTTATCAGTTCTACTTACATCAGCCCAAACCCTTTTCAGCTACATTCTATTTATATTTCCAATCTACTCCAACAAGATATTAATCTCCTTACCGCATGGAGCCATGCATGAGAACTAAACATACACCAACAAAAATCAACTATACTACACCTCGGTTTAAAAACCTTCGACATCACTATTTTTTGGACAACCATATTTAAAATGAAATAACATAAATATCATACTTGGGGTTTTGATCAAAGAAAACATGAATCTGAATTCCCACATTAATAATATTATAAGGATGGCAAACTCACTCCCAGTTCTTATCAACTGCACAATACAATCCAGGAAACAAAAAATTTATTTCAAACTCTTTACTTCAATCGTGTGACCAACCATCGAGTACTCCACAGATTTCTGGTATCCTCACCTCAAAACATCTCACAGTCCTTGAAAAAATCCAGTGTCGATTCACAAGAAAGTTAATGGCCTACCCCACCTCTCGTACAAACAAATACTCCGAGCTTTACACGCTCCATCTTTACTATAAAGTGCGAAAAGGGAAGTATAATCACACTCTATAAAATTTTAAATCAAACCTACGAGAGTTACATTTTGTTCAACAAGTTAAACTTGCAGCACTTTCAAGAAACAAGAGGTCATTCCTTCAAACTCGAATACACACACCCATTCACTTGAATGGGCTCGCCATACCTTTTTCACAAAAACTGATTTTTTGGAATGGGCTACATCCACAAATTCTTTTAAAAACAATTTTGATGCCCATATTAGAAAAGTATCCCCAGACTTGCTTTTTGAGTATTTGGAATAGGATGCCCTTATCTCTACGGGTGTTCATCACTCCTTATTAAATTGGATACGATAAATACGATAAATATTTACATTACACGATAAATACGATAAATTATTGTACATTACAATATTATAAATACTATAAGTACTCCCTGTGTCTGAAGTTGAAGTAAAATCCACACACTTAAAACAATTTGGTAGCCTATTTTAGTAGAATACTAGTAGAATTTTAGTAGAATAACTTAGAGTTGTTCTGTTATAAATATGGTACATACTGCAGTATAAAGGAGAAAGAGAAATACTGTTATTTACTATTTTGTTACATGGTGATCAAAAAGTATTAATATGAAAATATTTTCACTGTTAAAATTCTGTAAGCACTTATTCTGTAGAAGTAATACTTTAATACAAATTTGTGTAAATACTGAAACAGAAAATAGAAAAAGAAATACTGCTATTTACTATTTTGTTACATTGTGATCTACAAGTAGTAGTATGAAAATATTTTTACTGTTAAAAATAATTTCAACAGTATTAAATTTAAAGTATTATATTAAATGTAATACTTTAATATAACATTTGTACATGCTGAAATATAAAGTAGAAAAAGAAATACTGTTATTTACTAGTTTGTAACACACAGACCAAAAGCACGAAAGGCAAAATACATATAATTATTATATAAATACTTTAAGTATTGAAATTTTGTAAAAACTGTAATTTAAGTAATACCATGGGTTGATAGGTTGATGGCAATAGGTTGATGGGTTGCTCAATTCTTATATCGTCCCCTTTTCCAAATCCTTCATAGATCAGTTGTCACGGCCAAAATACCAAATTACTGGAGGCTCACAAATGGTTTTAAGAAAGGAAACACGGGAGATCCGGTAAACTATAGGCCATTTTTGTTGAAGTGTGTATTATGTAGACTCCTCGAGCGTATTATTAGCGATGCTCTTTTAAAGCATCTCTATGTCTCAAATCTTATACCAGACGACCAGTTTGGTTTCTTACCAGGTGGCTCTACTACCCTTCAACTCTTAACCTACCTAAACGACTGTACACTATCGTTATAAAACTGTACACCAGTTGACGTTATACGCATTGATTTTGCCAAGGCTTTTGACTGTAGTACATACTGAGCTTCTATTTAAGTTATCAAATTTGGGTATTTCTGGAAAGATTTTTCAGTGGCTTGTAGATTTCCTTAAAAATCGAACTCAAGCAGTGAAACTAGGATCTACCTTGTACTTGTCCTTGCCGGTTCCCAGTGGTGTCTCTCAGGGGTCAGTGCTCGACCCTCTGTTGTTTGTTATTTACATCTCTGATCTTTTGAGAGACATACGAAATGCTAAACTACCAAAATTTGCTGATGGTATTAAGTTGTACTGATCCATTATGGACGTTAATGACCATGCACTGCTTCAGGCATCTCTTGAAGGTATTCTCCATTGGTCAGCTGAGTGGCAACTTCCTATTAACAATGGCAAATGCTTTGTGCACCATCTTGGAAACAATAATTGTATTTATACATATTCACTTGAAAATCAGGCCCTTAAGGCTGAGTACAGTATAAAGGATCTCAGTGTCAACTTTTCATCTAATTTAAATTTCTCAAACCATTGTAATCTACTTGTTAGTATGGTAAAACGAGTTGGGTATATGTTGAGAAGATGTTTTGCTTCCCGCGATATACGGACACTGGTCAGGGCATTCGTTATTTATGTACAGCCCATCCTCGAGTATGCCAGCCCAGTCTGGTGCCCGCATCATATTAAAGACATCAGGCATATTAAGTCTGTGCAAAGATCATTTATGAAGCACATACCAGGATTTTATAACCTGCCTTATGCAAGACGTTTAGCTCAACTAGGTTTGGAGTATCTTGAGCTGCGGAGCTTGCGCGCTAATCTTTGTCTCACTTTCTCCATTTTGCGTGGTCTTGTCGACCTTGATCTTGGGCTTTTCTTTGTGGTCCATGGAAATGGGTTTACCAGGGGCCATTATCTCAAACTTACTGTATTGCTTTTTAAAAGGGATTGTAGAAGGTATTTCTTCTCTAATCGTGTGGTGCACCCTTGGAACTGCTTATCGTCGAGGGTAGTGGAGCCCACAAGCTTGCGTATTTTCAGGCGGAACCTGAGGGAAACTAATCTTGCCATGTTTTTGAGAAGTTTTTAGCCTGCTTGATTGTTAATTTTGTGGGACTCGGTGTAGTGTTTGTCTCAGTTCTCTGTATTTTTTCCCTGTTTCGTTTTATGTAATGATTGCTGGTTTTATGTATCTTCTTTTCCCCTTTGCTTCTCTAAATTATTCTGGACAGGTGTCAGTGTACCTCAGCAGTTCCTTCCTGATCCTTTTCAATTTTGTAAGTAGAAATAAAATTGTATTTATTTTTTATCTATTTTAATACTATAATATAAAATTTGTAATACTGTACTATTAGTAGAAAAAGAAATATTGTTAGTTAGTATTTTTTTGCTGATTACCATAATGTAATGCCTTCTTGGCGAATGGACATTTTTATAAGCTTATTACTGTAGAATTTATGATCATTATAATGTCATTATACTAACTGAACTTAATATTTTGTGTGTTAATTGCCTTGTAACTATAGTAACTATGTAAATATGTGCCGAGCCGCATATTGTATTTTGTCCACTTCTCCATTTATCGCAGTAAGCCTTGTGAGGCCGTTTTGTCTGGTAATATTGTATCGTAGACATGATGCGCCTCTTTCTGTAATGTGGTCCGGTTGTTCGCCCTCTTGTGACAGCGGCAATTGTTTTTTTTTTATGGCATCCATGGCCCTTAATGCAGATAAGTAGCACTTAATGTCGTGGGTTGTACTGCACCATAGGTTTTAAAACTGAGTTTAAATGTTATTTGATAGGATAGGTCAAAAGCTTCATTGGTTTACGACAGCGGTCAGGTCTTTTGTTTTACGAGCAGTGTCGATGTAAACCCTGTCCCAATGTGCAACGACAATGCCAATCAACAAATGTATATATTTGTGTGCGCCATAAAACAGTTTTCATAGTTATTCTTTTCATGGGCATGATAACCAACTAATGTGATCCGGCATATAAAATTAAATGGCCTCTGACATGGCGGAACTTTTATTTATAATTAACGCTCTGAATTCTCCCATAGGGAGTTAACGTTGTTCCAAGTTGTCACATTTATGATGTGTTGTGTGACTGCAACTAGCCGACAGTGGTGACCCTACTTACAATGTTAAGTTCTAACCAGTTGCAAAACAGCTAAGATGTTGAGCAGACTGGGGTACATGAGCAATTAATTTCAATGTAAAACACAAACAGTAGTATGATGTAGATGCCCATTTCTTTCTTGCACACAAACAGTCATTTCAGGATTTGTGAAATCGGCCCACAAGGAAAAACAAGTAAAATATATAAATCCAAGGGGAGTTATGTATGTACGTAAAGTAGCTCAGACAGAAAACCTGTTTAAATCGCATGATCATTGACCTTGAGAAGCCATCTATTGAAAAGATGGGTGTTGCTTGGGAATCCAGAAGGGGGTGGGAGTGGGAGTTAAGGCCGTGGTATCTACGTATAACGGCATCCCGTTTTGCCCCTCCTATTCAGCCTGTTCAGGCTAATGTCGCTAGTTCA
>JAHWFP010185573.1:12456-22812 GCA_023313725.1 Lithobius niger | reverse complement strand
TTAAGATGAGGGATTATATTCTTTGAAACCAAACATACAAACAGTATCAATTTTTTTTTTTTTTACATTTAGCCTATCACTTTGAATGTATTACTCATCGAGCAGCTTTTAAGTTGGAGTTTGACATCACTTCTCTAACAACGTTGACTTGACGGGAATCTATTATATTTGGCGTATAATTTTCTTTCAGGTAATTGTTATGACGTATCCCACGAGTTGTTTCGTTCATGCGCCTCGATCTGCGAACGGTGTCTCGCTTCCACCGTGAGGCGTACGCTTCACTTGAATGCTTATGACGCAACTGCATTAACCAACATGATATCAGTCAATAGTTTCCCGTAAGGACACGATTTGCATTATCACACCTGACCTTAATCCATTTAAAAAGAACGGATGATGCATTCACATGACAGGAATGTCAGTCGGTTGGTTCGAATCCAAGTCAATTCATCTCAATACAACCCCATAACAAAGCGTACCGTATCTTCGCTATTTTTATAGTATAGGTGTGTTGTTGCGTTTTCTTTACTTCTGGTTACGTGTTGTGACAGTGAAAGTGTACACGGCAGAAAAAAAACTATGAAAAAAGGCAACCTGATTTCTTTGTTTACCTTACCAAGTCCCCTCTACCCTCCCCTCCTTCCTCACCACTATCCGCCATTACCTCCCGTGGTGATAAGGTGACCACCAGGGCATCATTAAAACGAATAAATCACGTGTTTGGTCGTGGGATCGTGCAATTCTCTCTCCAGGACGTCCCGACTCGTGCCTCCAGGCTACGCTCGTGCTCACCAACCAATTGGCCAGCCTGTAGATCAGGGTGAGTAGAGCTACTAGCCTATCTATCTTTGCAGTAGGCCTATTGCCTTGCTGATGTGGTTTCAACAAATGCAGGAAAGTATGGAACACAGTGCGATTTAAGTATTCGAACAATGAAGTCGGACGCATGTCTTTTCATCAATCACCTTTAATAAGTGAGTTGTATGGCAATCCATCACTTCTTTTATTATCGAATTGCAAATATATGTAATTCAATTAATGATATCTACAATTCTTATAAAGATATCTGTTATTCTTTAAAGATATAGAAAATGTATTTACCGATACCTGCAATCAGGGACGGCTTAACCGCTTGTGATGCTCTGGGCGAACTACTGTTTCATTTCGTCCCCCTTCCCCCCCCCCCCCCAACTTTCATTTCCGGAAATTTATGTTTAAATTGTAAGAAACAAAAATGGCGTGGTATTCGAATCATGTCATTAAATTTAATTAATTTTAGTTAGGTGCTGAATTCGATGTCATCCTAGCACGTTTCAGTACGTAACTAAAATTAATTAAAGTCCTCCTGATTGGCTTTCCTGTTTGGCTCAGTTTAGCAACATTAGTTCAGATGTGTTTAAATGGTGCAAAGGCATTCAATTCCTATTTTTTCCGTCTTTAGAAACGGGTGCCACATTCACTCTAACCTACGTAAATGTCGCAAAAGCTATTTCGAGTAGAATGCTAGAAGTTATTGAGATGGTATATGCCCTTTTAACTTAATGATACCGTGCCATTGAATCTACAACTCAGCATCACTACACTTTCATAATTTCCTTGTAGGTTACGGTCGAATTTTCTACATTTTAGTCTTTTTGTCAATGACTTGAGCAAAATTTAATTTCACGAACCAAGGCTCTTAAAATTACAATCATATCGCCACTAACAGCCGTGTTCCAGAAATGCACTCAAGGAAGGGCCAATGAGTCGGGCTATAGGGTCTATAGAAATACCCTCAGATGGAATTACAACACTCCCATTCGCTTTTGTGGCCGTCCTAAATTGTTGATGCTTAGATGTTTGCGCTCACATTTGCTCTCACACTTGAGTGGATTTCTGGAATACGGCTGTGCTCAAAATGTGTGGCCGTCGACTTGTAGTTGAAGTGTGGAAGATCTGCCTGACTTGACCTTGAGATGGCCATCCAGATACAGAACGAAACTAGAATGTATAATTTGTTGCCGGTATTCCACGTCTTTCAGTGGGGGATCGATTAGCGGTCTGTGCACGCTACTGGGTCCATAAATTATTTTTTCCGAGTTTGGTTAGCGGTTTTTGTGGTAACCCTACCTTTACGGAGTCCAAAAAATGTATGACTCCGTCGCCCCCTCTAGAAAGATTGAAAAATCCGTGTGTACCCCTCGCGAGGTGATAAAGCCATGAAGCCGTCCTCTCCTACAATGCCGCAGTCCCCCCCCTCCCCCACGGTTGTTAAATAATAATTAAGTCTCTAAAGGAATTTGCACGATGCAGGCTATTTAATGGAACTTTAGGCTTGCATAAAAACACTGACATCCTAATTGGAAATAATGAATACAAACGGGCTACACCACACTCAATTTTAAATCAGCTGTCAAGTCTTGGAAGATTACCAGCTTCACCCCCGCCCCTCCCCAACCCCCAAATATTGTAATATTGTAAAAATTGCAACGGTAATACTGTAACCCATGCCAAGGCGATGATTTGTTTTTTTAACCGGGGAGCGGGGGGGGGGAGGGGGGGGGTGCGACGATTCAGCTTTTTAACTTGCTGAGGCCAGTCCGGTTTTGTGCTTGTTAATAACTTTCATTCAAACCCCTGCCCAACCCCAGCCCCTCCCAGTTTTCTCGTTGTCATGTTACATTTTGTTAAATACAAGATATGAAAAACATATATATCGCGGGAAGGTGGGGGGGAGTTGGACAGGGGTTTGAACGAAAGTTATTAACAAGCACAAAACCGGACTGTCTTCAGCAAGTTAAAAAGCAGAAAATGAAAGCCTCATTCAGAATTCTCCTACAGCAGAATTTATCCAAGATTTCCTTGTCTGTGGTCACGTCTGACCTTTGGGGTGGAGTATGGATTGCTTGTCAAATTAAAAATAACAATAATAATTGGTGGATTGATAATTTTTCATTAATCAATTAGGCTCTTGAAGGAGAGAGACGGAATTCTTATACCTTGTGATGTTTAAACAGGGTCCGCACAAATGAAAGGACTTTTTCAAAACCAATTATAATTTGTCAATAACTTTTTTCCAAGCCTAAGAAAATTTTTTCAAGGACCTTTATTAATCAACAAATTTGCTAACAACATCTCACTAAATACTAAAATGTTCAAGTTTTATTCGTGCACGTAATGGGAAAGAAGCAGCGGAAAAAAATGGTGAAAAAGCCAAGGAAAAAAAAAAGCCCAGGTGGAATTGCAGCTGTTATCCATTAGGTTCAGTTGACTTGGCTCGCATTTCACCAGGCAAAGGAAGGAGTTTCATCAGGGATATTTTTCATTTGGTTTTTTTTTTCGCAGCTTTTTTTTTTTCCTGAATCGTTAGCTTAGTAAAACAACTGATGAAACGCGTTAGGGGAACTAAGATAAGTTGAACAACATTTGACGGCAAAATCTGCCGGGCTGCATCTCTACTAGTGCCGTATCTGATTGCCTTCGAACCTCCAACTTTTTAAAAAAATAAATGGCAAGTTTGTCTTTCTCTTCCTCAAAACTAAGGACATTATTTTAAACTAGCGGAGTCGCTCGCTCATTCCGCGTCGTCTCGCTCCCCTTTCCTCCCCCCTCCCCTCTCACTCCCCCCTCCCCCCCTTCATTTAATTTGCCATTCGGTCGGTAGATGACATCGTATGTTCGCGCTGCTGGCCGTTGCGTTCCGGGCGCAGCTACTATCTCAGCGGGGCTTGGCTGCCACTCTTATAATTTGCCGTTCCGTCGGTAGATGGCGGAGATGGCATCGTATGCAACTGCTGTAGATGCAGATTGCTGCTGCGCTGCCGATGGCTTGCGGATCTTGTGTAATTATATATATTGATTACGACAAAAAAAAAATTAATGCAAGGGCTAAGAATTTCTAGGAATTCAAGGTCTTGAATATTTTTTTTAGCAAATTCAAGTGCTTTTAAGGACTTCAAGCACCTTGTGCGAACCATGTTAATCTCAGTTTTAACCGTTTTGGCGTTGAGGAAACCACAGATTAAAAAGGATGAAAATCACTCAGATGGGTGCATCACCAAAATTGACTAACTTTGAAAATGTAAGGATCAAATTAATTACTTATAGTAATAAACTCAAACAAATGATGCCTAAACTCTGTTTAGAATTTTTTTTTAATTGAAAATCTTGCTTTTAAAGGAATCACTCGGCAAGATGACTGAGACAATTTTTCGGTGGAGTCAACTCCAAATGTGACAGGCTGGGCACTTTCTGAAAAATCATGCGGAAGTCAAGTAGCCTTTGTTTTGTAGGTGTTAATTGGTCAATTAGACATCCAAAATAGGGCTCGGTCGTGCCTTTCTTTCTGTTTGCTGGCCAACATCCAGGCCAGTTATTAGCTGCACCACTTAATTTGTCGGCTATTTTTGACACTCGAGGTCAAGTCTAAAATAACTGGCTGATATCGGTGCTCAGCTGCATAATGCGCTCCAAGTCGGTATTCACGAGTGGATTAAGCAATTATTGCTCACTGTAAATCCTTTCCACGTTGGACTCCAACGCCGCGTTCGGTGTTTGGGTCCCGACTTATGCCACCAAGGTTTCATGATGATAAAACCGACATCACACCACCACAACCACCTAATTCCACACTGCGCTCCAATCAAATTTAGTGGTAAAACTACACTGCAGTACAGGGGGGGGGGGGGAGGCAGTGCTGCAATAAGGAGGGTGCAAGGCACCAGGCCCAACAGGCAAGGGGGAGGGGCCTAAATTCAAAGCAGGGGGCCCATATGTGTACGTAAAACTACTGTAAAAATCGGCTACAACCTGGCACCCAAAACTGTTCATTCTTTTGGAACCCCTTATTTTTCTCTTTGAAAAAGTCAGTTGCGGCACTGGGTGGAGGGGGCGGGGGAACAGGCACATGGACGACGGTAACCCTTATAACGGCTGTAAATCATACGATTCTACTCGGAATTCCATTTTGTATTTGACGAAGTACAGTAGGAACTGAAGTTTCCAAAGCATATTAAGTAATAGACGAGGACGATAGTCGTAAACCAACTGCAAAAGCCTCTCGCACGCAAAAGCCGTCTCTCCGTTGTCGAACTCGTCTAGCTTGAGGCATGCGCCAGAGTAATTGCACCCATATGACCTTCAATGTTTTGTTATTAAAAAGGTGGCCACTTATATTCTAGCGAGTGATTAGAAAGACAATGTCGTAGTTTAAGGATAGGCCCATATGTTGTTTTGTCGTCTCTTGATTACTGACTAACAAGCTAAGACTAGCGGGCATCCAATGCCGGGATCCCGAATACAGAGATCCCGAGATCACATCCTTTTTTTCCCCCCGTTTCCAAAAATTCGTCTGAAAATGCGTCATAATTCAATTCCTAATTCATGAATTTTAATGCTATAGCCCAGTAAATAAAATTATAAACTTGCATGCAATGGGGAAAATAGAATGTACAATACCCTCGCTTTCCCTTTCCTAGACTCTAGTCTACTTACTAACTCGTTTCTTTGATTACTTTACTTTTCAATTTTGAGTAGGCTTACTTCTGTACTTAAAAAATGAAGTTACCGAAAATAAACGTCCTCTTATAATCCCCTCCCCTCCCACCTCGGGGAAACTGCCTTTCCCAGACATAATCTCACACTCCGCTCCTGTATGTCAACGTGTAATGGTAGCGAGCAGCCATAGTAATTTTTTTAGTCACTGACGCCATAAGAATGATAGTCCAAAAATTTCTTGATTGATTCCGGTATCCCGTGGTTGACGGAAACGACTCCCGAATTCCCAAGATTGGATGTCTTGGCTAAGACGATCTTTATAGATTTTCATAGTTTTTCGATGGATTTTCTTTGGAGAGTTGGGCACCTTTGTTTGGCTCGGACTAATGGCAGATCCTAATTGATGACTTAAGTCTTCATTCTTAATTTAATGGAGCTAAAATATTGATTAGCAATTCTTTTAAGCTTGTAAGAGTTAAACTGTTTAAGTAAACGTTTAATATTTAGCTGTTGTATAGCTTGAAATTTAAGTTTGGAGGAAAATGTTAATTCTTAATGCAGTTTAGGAAAAATGCAAGCACTGGAACAAAGTATGTTGAACAGGAGAAGCCCAAAGTGCACATGTAAAATCAACACAACCCGACGTTTCGAGCTAGCTCCAGCTCATTATCAAGGGAAATACAAGATACATTTACAATTGCATAAAGTTGCAAACAGACAAATGCAGGCAAAACTTCTTCTTTCGTTCTTCCTAAGTCAAACTTCTTCTTGTGCTTTCAGCACAAAGAGGTCGCTCTCCTCTTCCTCTCCTTTTAAAATTTTAAATTTTTAACTTGTTCGAATTGTAGTTTTGCCTGCATTTGTCTGTTTGCAACTTTATGCAATTTTAAGTGTGTCTTGTATTTCCCTTGATAATGAGCTGGAGCTAGCTCGAAAAGTCGGGTTGTGTTGGTTTTACATGTGCACTTTGGGCTTCTCCTGTTCAACATATAATTCTTAATGCAAGCATACAAATGCATTTAACGGAAAAAGTTCGGAAGTCTTATCAAGTTATAAGGACTTCATCCTCTATTGTAACAGAGGTAATTTATCGTCAACTTTACTATACCCTTTCTCCTATACCCATGCTACCCCCCTCTCCTCCCAACCCCCGGCCCTTTTCAAAGTATATGAACCCCCGGTTTTTAAGTATTTATTTTTACCCATTCAGTCTTAAACGATCTGTTTATAATGGATAAACAACTGATATAAAGGTACTCGCTCTACTTATAATTTGTTTTCTGAGCAGCATTTGTTTTTGTTTGCAAAACAATTGTAAGAGTTGCAAACGTTGTTTAACTGTGTGGGTAGTCATGAGTAAAACAATTTAATCTCGCTGTTAAACACGGTTAAACAACGCAGTGGCGTAACTAGTGGGGGGGGGGGCAAAGGGGCGGTTCGCCCCCTCTGTGAGATTTTGAAAGCTTATTCGGCAAATTGGACAAGTCACTTTTCCCATAGCTGAAAAATTATTTACCGCTCAGATGGCTGCATTTTGAGGTCAAAGACGCAACTTTCATCTTATTTCTACTGTTTCTCCTTTAAATCACTAAAATAACCAGGTAACAAATGGTAAAATACGACAATCAGTAAAGCAAAACAGTAAGAATTACTAACTCCAAATTTTGCTTAAAACTCCCAACATTTCTAACAAAGTATCAGTGTTTAAAAATAAGTATACAGTATGAAAAACTGAAAGATTTACATTACAATTTTTTTCATGCGGATAATGCAGTCAGCTAAACTGGTTTTATAAAACTGTTTCCAACGGCACTTTACAAGGCCAGAAAATGCCGGAAAATAGCAAATATTCATCAGCTTCCGGGGCTCTTATTCGGTTCTCCCTCCACACCATTCGGCTAAATGCCTAGTGTTGCCCCCTCAGTACAAAACCCTAGTTACGCCACTGAAACAACGTCAGCAAATTTTGCTCATGTTTGCGGAATTAGCACATCTGTCAAGAGTGACAGTCATTAAGGGTGGCTTCAAAACGGTCCTAACTAAATTAAAACTTTATGTTTAAAACAGTTTACGATGATAGGCCTATATCTGCACCTGCGTCATGATTTACTTGTTGAAAGTGGTTTGTAATAAGTCTCTTGTTGACGTCTGTTACTAAGTTGGATGGGAGAATGTTGGTAACTTCTTGAAACGGTATATTTTCACGCACTGAGTCCAGCATTCAGTTATTTTAGAAGTGAATGTTGGACTCAGTTATTTTAAAAGGAATTCATTTATATTAGACGTGCTTCTTCAATCCAAATATGGACCTACGGTATGAACTAGAATAGACTGCTGCATACGGACGGTGGACGCGTTTGGACGCCGTTACAGCAGGTTATAACGTAACGCCATAGAAGATTTACTAGCGTAAATAAACATTGCGCTGTCGCAAACTGCCAAAACAATTCTTCGGTATTTTAACAAACCGCTTATTTACCTTCACGTAATTCCCTCTCTGTCCTCATTGTTGTTAACGTACGGTGGCTTATAGGGACACCAACTTTTATGAATCCTTTTATGAGATAGTCGTTCGTCCCAACCATCAGGCCCCTCACCTTTCCTCAAAACCCAATGCTCTGTCAAGAGTTTCATTTTGTAGGTAGGTGTATGGTAGAGTGATTTAATGGTGCGTGGTTGAATTGCAGGAATACCTCTCCCGTGTCATCTTCCAACCCCACTCCTCCCCCATGGGAACATCGTTTCACCCAAAGGTTAATTAAATGTATTCGCTCGCCTACGCCACCTCTCCGGAAATCAGTCACAAGCGCTTCCATCCGTTTGTTTTATCTCCGTTGGTCAGACTTATTTTTATGCTGCGGCTAATTTACACATCCTACGAAGAATCGATTAGAATATTTTGACTGTATATCAACCAAAACAAAGAAATTAAATTCAATAACATCAAAATAACACAATACAAAATAAACCAACAATAAAGTGATATTACATTCTTAAATAATAAACCAAATACATACCACGAAAAACGAAAGGTCTATCTGAGAAGCAGCGGCATGAGTAGAAACGTCGTTAGGAAAAGAAAAAAAGAGAGAGCGAAGGAGAGAATCAAGGCTATTGGGTAACACAGCATGGACAGAGCAACACAGTGCCATCTATTTTCCCCATCAAACGGAAAAATTCCCACACAAAAAATCGACAGTAGCCAGCCCACACCTACAGCAGCTGCTAATAAGTTGAAGAGTTTGGTGAAAAGACCTGTAGTTAATGTGCGGCATCAGTGGCTTATTTTATAATCTGTGTTGCTCTCTGTTGATACACTTAAACACTTGGCAAGGTTGATTTCTGCAATTCACTCTACGGTCCAGTAATTCGGCAAGATCGACAAAGAGAGAAACTTTAGGTTTCACTCAATTACCGCAGCTTCTCAGCTGGCATTTAACATCATCAAGTTTTTTTTTGTGTAGAATTTAATACAATTTAAAAGTTAGTTTTATGTCTTGTAAATCTCCGGAAAGCCCATTAGCTACATGTAGTAACATAGAAAGTGTGTTATTCATATTTTCAACTTCATGTAAATAAGCAACTGTTGAAACATTAGAGTGATTTATTTATTTATTTATTTATACAGAAGGCGTCTCACACCTCAAACTGAGAGCATCTTCAGCTACAAATTAACAAATATAAAATATAGCAGTATCATCATTTCTATGAAACAGCGCAAATATGTTTTATCTGTTTATTAGTAGCTGAAGACGCGCCCTCAGTTTGAGGAGTGAAAAGTCTTCAACGTAAAAAAAAAAATCCATCACTCTAAGGCTTCAACAATGGTTTCGTAAAGTGTGTTGGCTTCCACAGCTTTGCCCCGGGCCTGTTGGGGTATAGCTCATGCCACTTCCCCAAACCCAATAGCCAAAAAAGGATGCCCCCCCCCCCCCCCCCCTCCCGTACATCCAGTTTATAGCAGGTTCGGGAAACCCGCCCTGACAATTTATATGGAGGCTGAGATAGTGAACCTTCGCGTGAAATTTTAAATTCCTAAAATCTGCCAAAGTTATAGGCGCCATAATCTGCCATTCGCTGGAACAAAACCTTAGTAATGATGAATGTTTCTCTTTCTAACAGAACTCTTTTATAAAGTCCTGACGGAGTCTTAAAAATTGAGGAAGGGCCAAAGGCAAAGGTACCGACTCCAGCAACTTCAGTAAACAAACTAATTGTTGGCGAAACAAGATTCAACCATGGACCATTAAAACACTATACCATACGCTACCACTCAAATGAAACTCCGACAGAGCATTGGATGTTGAGGTTATAAGGTGAGGAGCCTTGTGGTTGCGTGAATAACCATCTCATGGCAGGGGTCCCGGAATAGCCTGGTTTATCAGACCAACAGGCCATCGGAACGCCAAAGATGCTACTGGAAGACTCACTAGCTAGATGCTCCGCCTCCAGAGAATTAAATTCAAGATTTTGTACACTCTTGGAAGAAATAACGGCACTGTAGATTTTCTGTACATAAACCCCATCAATATCATTGAGCTTACAAACATCAGTCAAGAGAATACTGTATTATTGGAAGCCCAACTCTGTGATCCTGAACTTCAGATCAACAGATTTTCTGGAAACTGGTAACCTTTTCCAAATACCAAACTTGGGAAACGCGCCAGAAGAACTGCATTGAACTCCATTCTTAAAGAAGTATTAATTTGTAAAGAACTTTTCTGATTGTTTAGGAAAAGTATATTTTGTTGCGATTGTGCCAAAAGAAAGGAAGGAAGAAAGCTAAGTTGCCACGAACACCTAGTAACCAAACGTGGAATTGTAAGGACTGTTAAAGGGCAATTACATCCATTTTGACATGCATGCTTTACTTTTGGATCA
>JAHWFP010185573.1:0-12056 GCA_023313725.1 Lithobius niger | reverse complement strand
CCCCCCCCCCTCCCGTACATCCAGTTTATAGCAGGTTCGGGAAACCCGCCCTGACAATTTATATGGAGGCTGAGATAGTGAACCTTCGCGTGAAATTTTAAATTCCTAAAATCTGCCAAAGTTATAGGCGCCATAATCTGCCATTCGCTGGAACAAAACCTTAGTAATGATGAATGTTTCTCTTTCTAACAGAACTCTTTTATAAAGTCCTGATGGAGTCTTAAAAATTGAGGAAGGGCCAAAGGCAAAGGTACCGACTCCAGCAACTTCAGTAAACAAACTAATTGTTGGCGAAACAAGATTCAACCATGGACCATTAAAACACTATACCATACGCTACCACTCAAATGAAACTCCGACAGAGCATTGGATGTTGGGGTTATAAGGTGAGGAGCCTTGTGGTTGCATGAATAACCATCTCATGGCAGGAGTCCCGGAATAGCCTGGTTTATCAGACCAACAGGCCATCGGAACGCCAAAGATGCTACTGAAAGACTCACTAGCTAGATGCTCCGCCTCCAGAGAATTAAATTCAAGATTTTGTACACTCTTGGAAGAAATAACAGCACTGTAGATTTTCTGTACAGAAACCCCATCAATATCATTGAGCTTACAAACATCAGTCAAGAGAATACTGTATTATTGGAAGCCCAACTCTGTGATCCTGAACTTCAGATCAACAGATTTTCTGGAAACTGGTAACCTTTTCCAAATACCAAACTTGGGAAACACGCCAGAAGAACTGCATTGAACTCCATTCTTAAAGAAGTATTAATTTGTAAAGAACTTTTCTGATTGTTTAGGAAAAATATATTTTGTTGCGATTGTGCCAAAAGAAAGGAAGGAAGAAAGCTAAGTTGCCACGAACACCTAGTAACCAAACGTGGAATTGTAAGGACTGTTAAAGGGCAATTACATCCATTTTGACATGCATGCTTTACTTTTGGATCATTTGCACAATAACTAAACACAAGAATTGCGGTAAGAATACGTTACGTACGTCCGATACAACAATTTAATTATTGCATCACCAAAACACGATACTGAGACCGTCATTGTTTTGCTGGAACACGCAGAAATTAATGCCGACAGATGTCACTTTTCGATTTCGACTCGCAGCCGATTGAGATAGCTCTATTGGCTGTGAGAGCTCAAGCGTCCGACGGCCTTAGCTGGCCACTACAACTGTCAGCCAGCTAAGGCCCTCAGACGCTCGAGCTCTCACAGCCAATAGAGTTATCTCAATCAGCTGCGAGTCGAAATCGACGAGTGACATCAGTCGGCATTAATTTCTGCGCGTTCCAGCAAAACAATGGCGATCTCCATGTCGTGTTTTGGTGATGCAATAATTAAATTGTTGTATTGGACGTACGTAACGTATTCTTACCGCAATTCTTGTGTTTAGTTATTGTGTAAATGATCCAAAAGTAGAGCATGCATGTTAAAATGGATGTTAATTGCCCTTTAACACAATTATGGACTTGAGGAATGTATACTTCCTCGATATGTACATAATGTACTTCCACAATTATGTACTTGTGAGGAATGAACATACAGGTGGTGAAAAATGCTATGTAAAATGCTGCAACCTTTGCCAGTGGGACTGAGGACTCACAAACGGTACTCAGGACAGCAAAAATGACTGATGCGAATGGCAAAGTATTTTTAAATAACACCAGGTTCGTCTCTCTCGATTGACGTAGCAGATCCTTACTCGAGAAGTGCAACAGGAAGCCATGTTTTGCTTATTGTGGTGGACAATATCTCTCAGTGGCCTGAACTTTTCCATAAGCCTAATAGCCCCAACGATTACCAACAAACTTGGTTATGAAGATTTTTCCAGGTTCGGGATTCCAGCTACTCTGGTTACCGATGTCGTGAAAACTTTTATATCCAGATTACTTTGGGAGGTGTGTGAACAAAGGTTCCTGCCATTCTTTTACCATTAATCGCCATGCCCGTTAGAGCATAGGTGTCGTGTGCAACCCGATTCTCTTCAAGTTTCTTAACCTTGGGGCAAGATATTAAATTGTCTACTGACTATATTCCTCCTAATGAAACTGCAAGAAGAAACAATTCATCCGAGTGGGCCATCATCCTATTAGGAAATCTCCATTAAGCGATAAAGTTTGCACAGGAAAATCTTTGGGAGCAATCCGAAAATTCTAAAGTTAGGATTGACACTAACAGATATGATATAAGCTTTAACGAGGGTGCTGTGGTTTTGAAACTCAGACACTTCTTAAACAGCAAAGTAAATAACTTTGCATCAAAGTTTGCTGCAAAACGAGATGGCCGTTATGAGGTTACACAAATATTGAGCCCAGTCACTTATCGGTTGTGGAAGATCAGGAACCGGCCCTCAAGGACCCATCACATTTCCCAATTAAGGGTGTGTATTAGTAAGACGTGTTTTTAGGCATAGTTCTTTAATTACTACTAAATTGTTTTTTGGCTTTTAAGACCTTTGTAATAAGGTTTGTATATTTGTTTTTATATGAATAGTGTATCCCCTCTCATGTTGAAGCAACTGGGGTAATCACGTATAGTTTCTTTTCTGATTTGGAGAAACATGGTTTTAAATGTCAACTTGTGAAAGAGTCAGTACTTTGCTGCGAAAGATTCTTTTAGCATTTAATTTTAATTCCAACCGTTCATGTTTTTTTAAGGAATTTTTTGGATCTGGAGGGTAATAATGTAGTGATCAAGTTGCGTCCTACCTAATTTGGAATTATTTTCCCCAGCATGTTTAATTTACTTCCCGGATTGATTTTCTTTTGAACGGTTTCCTGGAAACTATTTTACTTCTGTAGTAATATTTACTAGTGATTTTGTGTAGGCAAATTTCTTTTCGTCCGGAATTTTTACTCTTTACGGAGCATGGGAGTGTCCCTCTTTCGGGAGGGGGGGGGGGGGGGACTTTGTTATGACGAATGACGTCATCAGTAAGTTTCGGGACATGTGTCTCAATCATGACTTAGGTCTCTTCCTTGGTTCTAGTTTTTTTGTGTGCTTATGCACAGTTCTTTTATGTTAGTATAGTTTGAGTAGCCTATGCTAAATTAATTTTGTTAACTTCATGTACATGCTACCAGAACTTCTTGTTCACTGTTATTAATTTTTATTAAATTAATTAATTTTTGATGTAAATTACCTTTGGATGTATAATCTCACTCGAACGACTGAGCGAAGAGGGGTTAAGCACAATCGGCGTATTCTCCTTCGTTGGAGGAATTAAGCTACAGTAACTTCGTCTGAGCGCTACTTTTAATCAGTTTCTCATCGATTTCAAGTTTTCACTTCGTGCTTTAACTTAGAGGATCTGAGATGGCATAACTGGGAAAAGAAAATTCTCTCTCATTCCATTTTTTTAGTCCCTTCTTGGACTCGTCCCCACCTGTCTTCTTCATTGAGGCGAGTTACTAAGATTGGGGCAATTTTGTCTGTGCCTCAGAAACGTGGAAATGTAGTTATTAGTCAGCATTTTAATGTTCACTCAACAGTTCGTATTTTTTAGCCAATTTATTATTGTATAGCTAATTCAAATTTATGAGAGCTGAGCCTAGACGTCAATCGCTTTTGTCGATTCTGTTTTGGAATTTTATAATCATTTTAAATGTTAAATAAATGTCGAGGTTTATTTCCTTTGGGACTAATCCTCCTAATAAATGTACTAATAATTAGTTTAATAGTTCTCGTTTTCAACCTCCATTCCCCTAATCTTCAAGCAATCAGCCCTTCAGTTACACGGTGCCGTCAGTTTTTGTTTTAAGCATTAATGCAAGTCAGCAAACGCGATCTGCATGGCGTAGGATTAAACAGATGCTAACAATGATAGTTAGCCAACAATTCACTCGTACTTTGAGGAAACGTGAAAAGAAAGTATTATCGTCATTGCGAATTAGTTTGACATCTTTCTCCCATGTTAAAGCTATACGAATAAAGGCCAAAACCACTGAAAGAGAGGCTGCATACAAACTAGCTTCAAACAGATTAAGGACTTGACTGAATGAACGAGCAAAGCGAGCGAAATTCAGTGCGTTTGCAAGGAATACAGAAGACCAACTTTGGTATGACAAAGTAGGCCTATCACGAATTAGAAAACAAAATCGAACTCCTTTGACGTTTAGGGTAAGGTTTAACTGATCCGAAGTCAAAACAGCAAAGGAACACAAATAAACTTTTCTGTATGGTTTCAGAAATATCGCAATATTGCTGTACTGTTTAGTCCATGTGAAACCACTGCTATATTAACCCTTAGACATGTAACAAAATTAAAACCAGAGCTCAACTTTCAAAAATTTGGATTCCAAAGCAAAGAGTAATAAATGATGATTAGATTAGTGAGTACATTGCATTTTTTATTTTATATTGGTAAGATTTAATACCAGGTCAATATACACACGTAGCAACATGCACCTACTTATTTAGCTAAATTTTTCAACATTCTTCAGTCAGGTCGTCTCCTTTCCGCAGACACAAATTACTAATTTAAGTGATGTGCTTAAAATAAAAAAAACGGTAAATAAAAACAACAAAAAACATTGGAATACAGCAGTAAGGTTTCACGTGGACTAAACAGTTCCGCAACACTGCAGTACCTGAAGCCTGAAAAAGTTTATTCGTGTTCGGTTATTGTTTTGACTTCGGATCAGTTAAACCTTACCTTAAAAACATGATACAAGCTCGTTTTTATTTTCTAATACGAAAAGGGCACTCTTCTTGAACATTTCCCATCGAACAGAGTTATTTTCAAAATGATCGGCCACAATTTTTTTGATTCCGAGTACTTTTTTGGTTCTTCCTGTACAGGAAGTCCGCAAAATATCACGAGTTCTAACGACTTTTGGCAGGTATTTATGTTTTGCTATCGCGATAGCAAATCTCTTGTTGCCATTGTAACAAAGCAACCTTGATTTTTTAAATAGGATAAAAAATCCCTCCCGACGAAACAATTTCACCATTTGCTTCTGAACTCACATTATTTACTTTTCGTTGCGAGCCGGTAGAGCTAAAACTGCCTGAATGTTGGAATTTCAGATAATTTCTAGCTATAGCTGTGAGAATGCAAAGGCGAGTCGTGTGTATAAAGCGCTCTTGAAGTTGATCACTCTACACACCATCATTGCAAAAAAAAAAAATGTTCCGATTATTGATCTGCGTAATTATTATTTAGATACGAGTGTGTGAAATTCGTGTTTTAATAAGCTCACCTATACTATCGTGCCTTATAATTCTACATAATATTCAAAATCAATAAATCACTAAGTCTGCTTGGCTACGATGCCTGACTAGCTACTAGGAAATTTTGAAGCTCACTGTAAAACATGTATTTTAGAATAAACACGTTTTGGACACAGGTAAAACACGTTTTTAGACGTTTTTCACAAAAATGCCTAAAAGTGTTTTACAACTGGCATCGGCTGATCAGAAACTTTCGAAACGTTGGCGTTTACACAGTGTTGCAGACGTAGGATACATTGCTTTTAAAATAAAACACTGGCGTTCAATTTTCAACACTTCATAAGCACATTCTTAATACACATCCAGCGACGAAAGTGTTTAAACTAAAAAAAGCAGTGTTAATAATAATAATAATAATAAGTAATTTGTTGCTGGAGCAAGAGGACTGTCAAGGACCCAGGAGGTCGCTGATTGCCAGCCTAAAAGGGGAGAGCATTGACTATATGCTGGTAAAAGGTAGGAGGATTTTTCAAAAGCACAAATTAAAAGCAAATGAATGAGATAAAAATAAAACAAGTTTAAAAAATAGTTTTAAAAATAGCATGGCCAAAAGGGTGGAAAAGTGGAGGCTAGGGCAGGGTAGGGTAGGGTCACAACTGCCTTGCCACCAAGGTTAGATCTGCCAGGGACACAAAGGTCCCCGATGGCATCGCCAGAAGTGTAGGAAAGGTACGGGAGGGGAGATGGCCAGTTGTCAAACATAATGAATAAAAGATTAAAACATATACATGTAAATTAAAAAAAATCATCCAATATAAGCTAAAAATACAAAAGAAATAAAAAACATAGTTAGTTGCAGGTCCCGAACGGGTTGTGAGCGCTAATACTGACCGTTTTTTCGTGGTGGGGAAACTAACAAGCTCTCTTGACAAAAGGGTTTAGGTTTTCAGTAAGTAGCTCCCTGCGGAAGCCTCCCTCCGAGTTCATGCATACTGTCCTTGTTTATTTACAACACTTGGTAAACATAAGTGCTTTCATTAAACACTATGTTCAAAAATATGCATTGTAATAAAAACATTATTGTTTTATTTTAAACATTTCTGTTGCTACATGTGATTTATACACAGGACTAGAAGCCCGTGCCACGCACGTCTTAGATGCGGAGTTTGCAACACTGATGCGGTTTTGTTGTCCATATTTCACCGAATTTAGTTTCTTCAATCCAATTTTTGCGCCCACTGGCCAACAAACACTGATTTTCGATCGCATTGCTCACTCAATCAGCACATACTGTGACTCAAATCACAGGATGCACCATTTTAAAAATTGGCAAACTCACGCATCGTTGCATGAAACAATTTTTCACTGACTAATAATGTTGTATTGCTTGCTGAAGTCCGTTGTACGTGTGGGTGGTGTTGGATACACCGTTTGCGACACTGATACGGTTTGGTTGCTCATGTCTATGTCCATGTTTGACGACATTAAGTTTCTTCAATCAAATTTTCGCTTGGCTTTCTCAATCAGCAACCCCAAACAGGACGTGGTCCCGACCCTCTTCCGAACTCGGTCTCCAGGCACTGACGTTTGAATATTTCTATGGAAAGTAAATAAATACGCCTTTGTATAGAACAAAGACGAAACGTTTAGCTTTGGCCTTTTTTTTCTGGGAGAGGCCTAAAGTAAATCAATGGCATAACAATGCCTGATTATTGTTTTGTTTTCACTTAAATAGATGTCTTAATATTGCCGATCATTTTGCAACATAGCAATGATAAAGTTCGTGAACTGCAGGTTTAAAGTGATTGTTAAAGCGAATAGATTCTTATTGTTGCTGCTCACTTTGAAACAATTCAGCTCAACTCTGAAAGCCCACATCTACGAAATAAATAAGCTATTCTATCGTTTCTAGCTGAAATTAACAACCTAACTTAACTAAAATTTGTGTTTAGCTGAAACACGGATTCTTTCATTTTTACCCATCAACAATCAACGGTTTAGACACTGTAGCACATGCACAAAGAATTGTTAAGCACGGTAACACAGACATGACACGTGCATGTGCACGATTAAAGTGATTGTTAGATTCTTACTTAACTTCGAGTTGAACGATCTTATTATGGAGATGGAAAGCCTGATTAATTTAAGTCCAAAAGCCAGGTTTGCATCTGTATTTATTAAACATGTGTTTATAAAATGTTGCAAATTAAACGCATAGTGTTTTATTTTAAGCGTGTTTCTCAGCGTATGTTTTTACGTGTTTTCAGATAAAAACGTTTTCTAGGTGTGTCTAAAATATATTTATTTTAAAACACATGTTTTTACTGCAGTGCACGATTTATAATTGTCGTGATCTGTCCAGCGGATTCACAATTGTTTACATTTAAACTAATGATTTGGTTTGGTTCGATTGTGGCTTGTAAAAGATCTAGAGTTATTTCCTAGCAAAACTGATCCTCACCGTCCCGAGATAACCTCAGTAGTTGAAAAGGGCGTTAATTCCACCAATTCCAGTTGTTCGTCGGGCTTCACTGTTATGTTTCTAGCATTGCAGCAAAGCAACGCGTCCAGTGAAATAAAACTACTGATGTAACGCAACAAAAAAATAATAATAACGATGTAGCGTGAAAGAGTGCCTCGATGTGTAAAAAAAATAAAAATAAAATCTGTGAAACAAGGAAATACTTATGGCAAAACGTTGCAGCCCAATCTGGAGATCTGGAAATAGCCGAATGGCTTCCGGGATCAAGGGATAGGAAACGAGAAAGCTGCTTTGGTTTGGTTACAGCGCACGTGGGACTGAGATGGAATCATGGAGGCGTTAGCTAACTGCAATAAGTAAGCCTAGCTCTAAACTAAAACGTATTTTGGTATAAAGTTTTTAGACATAGTTTTAAGTTTGTACAACAGCACCAATTTGACATTTCAACCCCCCTCTCCCCAGTCCTTCACCCCACAAACATACTTAACTCTGACAGTCAGGTGTCAAGTTTTACGTCAACGTAATGTTAATGTATGCAAGCCTTATAATCTATCGTTCGTTTAGCTCACTCTATTGGCGTCGATCCACGCTTCATGTAGTTTAGTTGATTTCTTTATGAATAGTTTGTTTAATCGAACTTACTATCATGAACAGTTTCGCGCGTTTGAGGGTCAAAAAATCAAGTTACAGCAATTAAAATAGGCCTATCTGAAGCGTAATTTAATTATCTTTCGTTCAGCGTTACTCTTGTAGGTGCTTTAGTTCAAGACGAGTAACAGTACAAACATGTAATGATGTAGATATTTGCGTTGATTGCGACAATATTTTTTTGAAACACGGGATGCTATCATCACGCACATTTTTTGGGTTTTAGTGCAGCGATTATTTGATGGTCGTTTTTTTAATCGATGGATATGGAACCAGCCAATAATTAGCAAGGAGTTCCGAGTAAAAATGGGCAATGTAAAAACGTGCAAACTATACGTGGTCGTTTTTGTTTGCTAATACATTTGTGTTGGTGACTATCACATATTTTCAAAGGCCTACTTTTGTTTTGTGAGAACCTTACGTATAGGCTAACGAAACCTATAGTCTATAGCAGGCTAGTGCTAAATGATGTAGCGTATGTGCAGATATATACCGACCTGTTGACCGACAAAA
The DNA here is from genome assembly GCA_023313725.1 of Lithobius niger. Lineage (NCBI taxonomy): Eukaryota > Metazoa > Arthropoda > Chilopoda > Lithobiomorpha > Lithobiidae > Lithobius > Lithobius niger. The sequence continues at coordinate 3,229 of JAHWFP010185573.1, read as the reverse complement.
CCCACTATATGACGTTACAATCGAAAATGTTTCTGCGTGTTGTTTCCACACGAGAACATTTTACAAGGTGCACATCTGCTGTGACGTATCAAAAACAAGACTAAATGATCTAAATCGACGTTAAGTCCTAAATAATACCGTACGGTTCAACTTCAAAGCAATGTGGAAAAAGTTAATATCACCTCATTTATTATCATATCCAAACTTTCATTTCCAAATCGAAACACCTCAATGAAAATAAGACTCATATAACCGTGTATCAAAAGTTGGGTCACAGTTTTGCAACATTAGGTCAAACGTATAGTAAATGTTGCAAACTCATTCATTTTTCCTGTTTTATCTCCCTCGTGTGCAACCTTTGGGCTCAAACCCATGGAAATGTAGCAAACACTATTTAGGACTGGGAATATCATACACTGGGAATGACGTAGTACAGTAAGCCACGTATGCACTCAAGTTTCATTCCAGTGGTATGACCCGGACTCGATCGGCAAACCAGTCCATTAACTACTGTACCGCTTTACCGACGTGGCCACTTTTTCTCCTGGCATAATGCCATTTACAGCCCTATTTATTACTCCCTCATTGAACCTTATGAGTGTAGATTGATTTGTATTCCTTGTCTGACAGCACATTCGGTCGAATGGAGTCCTGTTGTGACCGTAATAACGGGTTTATGCCATTGAACAAGTGGGCCGTATTGGTGAAAGTGGTATGGTAGTGATCTGGTGATGCACTAGTTCGAATCCGGTCATGTCACTTGAATGAAACCAAGTTCATAAAGGTGGTTTAACTCTACTACGTTATTTCTAGTATAGAAATATCACAGATACCTTATCTCCAATATACCTGTATATTATTTTCAGCGATGTATGTCTATTTACTGTATTTAGGACTGGGATGTCCTTGCACACTACAGCAGGGGATGATACACTTATATAGGCTATCGTTTCCGAGTTATTTCAGAAAGCTAGGAAGTTTTACGTAAGTGGAGCTTGCACGACCCGTAATGTTTAATTAGCTGGTATAATTAGCCAAGTGCATAAATTCTTATTACGCACGTGCGTTCACAGTCCCATCCCGATACAGGACCTCCAAACCAGTGTGCCTGATTTCAAACGTTGGTGTTCATTAACTAACTTTCCACTAAACTTTGAGAAAAAATCACAATTAAAAGAAGTAACAAATTAAATTAAACAAATAATAAACTTTGACGTGATGGATACGTCAATCTACTTAATCCGTGCTGCCTAAAAACAACGATTTCGCCGACCGTAATAATTATTATTGACGTCATAAATCGTCCGCCACGGGTACGCATGGCTCATTACAGACGTAAACAAAGGGTGTGTCACCCACCTGAAAGGTCCTGGGGCTGCGGTGAGGGCTCGCTCGTCGTCCGTGAGGGCGAGGGTGTCCTTCGAGGTGAGGGCGATCCCGACGAACGAGAAGACGCCGAGATATGGGCGGCTAGAGAGTTTGTCGGCCCGTCCTGACCGAGGCTTCCCGGCGTGAGGGCCAGTTGTGAGTGTAGGGCCTGTGATAGGGCCGGATTGAAGGCGGCCGCAGCCAGGAAGCCGTGTGGGTGGAAGCCCTGTGGGGGCGGCCCGGGCCTCGGCAATAACATGTAGCCGTTGTACAGCAGTGGCAGCGGCAAGGGCGGCGGGGCAGCCGCTGGGAATGGCGAAGCTACGGGACTCGCCATCAACGATTCGATGGAGAAGGGCGCAAACGCCGCTGGCCGCTGCATCGGGACGGCGGTCGGGCGGGCACGGGCGGCTTGCCCTGCTACTGATACGGCGACCAACGATCCTGCTTAACCGAGTTCCGGGAACTATACGGCAGACAGCGGCCAACGTGCGGCCAAAACCGCCGCGTAACTTGGGTTCTCGCCACGGCCGGAGGTGGATCTAACTTCCAGCGTGCGTCTTTTCCCCGAACCAATTAGGTTGGCGAACACGAAGAAGCCATCGTCGAGCACACGTCACGTGGGCGGGAGCTGCGTTATTATTGGTTGTTGTGGACTCGCAAGTGATGACGTTTTCAGCCCTACCATCGGTGATTGGACAGGCTCCTCCCCTCGTGGCCGCGACGCCCCGCCAGTCTAATCAGCCCCCCTTTAATGAAGATTGATGAATAATTACTGGGAGGACGATAATTGGGGTGGACGCGCTCGGGGCTAGGGAGGTTGGAATTGGACTTGCCGCGGGCGCGCACTGTTGACCCTTAAACTGCGCCGTATTTTTTTCCTTTTTTTTTATTAGTATTTTTTTTTACTGTCCAGGTTCGGCATCCAATCGACAAAGAGTACGCCCATCTTCTCAGCCGCCCACGATGTCAATTCGAAAGATGACCACACCGGAACCAATCAGCTCTGGGCGGTTTTTTTTAGTAAACAACTTCAGTCGGCCCATATAACGTGTGCCATTTGTAAATCAGAGATGAAGAAAGTTTACGGAAGAAAAGAAGCTTACGTTGACGCTAGAAACTGGCTTGGCCTTTAGCGCACTGTATTTTCAGATTTGTAGAAAGAATCGCTTATATAAAAAACCTAAAAAAATTACCATACGTGCATGAGAACACGATTGCTGAAACAACAAACTGGTCTTAAAAAAAAGCCCCGTGTTCGTTTTTCGATCCCATCCGGTTAAAAATTATGTTTAAATTCGTCGTTTTGACTGAAGTTAAGCAGCACAACGTGATACGCAGGAAAGTCAAAGTTTTAAACCAGGAAGCAATCACAAGGACCATGCTTTTTTTTTCATTGTGTTCTGTACTCAGCCGTTCATTCTATTTGACTTGTCCTGTTGATGACCCATTATCTTTCAGGGACGGATCTAGGAGGGAGGGAGGTATGGGGGGGGGAACCCTTGAGGACCTATTTATTTTGCTTTTTGCAGGTCGCCGCCCCGACTGAGACCCGAACCCAGGAATTCATGCCGGCTTCACGTAATTTGCTGAAACTGCAATAGCTAGTATAAACACAAAAATGTGTCTCTTCTCATCCAAATCTTACACTTAATAGCCCACAGAAGCCCCAGGTTACAATTGTGGGGGAGGGGGGCCCATTTCTACCCGCTCCAACTAAAAAGTGTCCGGGGTGTTGGGAAAATGCACCCAAGACTGATTGATATTTTTTAGTTGCGGGAGGTGTCCCCTCCTCCCACCCAATTTCGACCCTGAGGCTACTGTGTGCTATTAAGGTTAAGATTTGGGTGGAAAGGGGCAA
>JAHWFP010185569.1:0-48275 GCA_023313725.1 Lithobius niger | reverse complement strand
TGTTTGCGTGGGGCTCCATTTCTAGCTGGCTTCAGCAAGCTAAAAAGAAAGTACTGTTTGCATGGTGCTCCATTTCTAGCTGGCTTCAGGAAACTAAAAAGGAGAAAGTACTGTTTGCGTGGGGCTCCATTTCTATCTTACTGAAGCCAGTCTGGTGTTTTGCTTGTTAATTTACCACCAGCAAGGTGCCTATGCTTTCATTCACAGAGTAATCTCTAATGATTACCTCAAACAAGGGCGAAACAGTCCATCTGTATGAGTGAGAGCAGCTTGATTTTAAGTAATCAACAGCCATTGATAGGCCAAAATGTGGTTGTCTTATATTCAGTAAAATGGCGCTCCACACAAGTCGTAGTTTCTGCTTATTAGCTTGCTGAAGCCAGTCTGGTTTTTAGCTTGTTAATCAAAACGGGGCTGTCAATCGAAGTTGTCTTCCCGGTGAAAATCAATGATATCATGATTACGTCTTTTGCAATTTGTGAAAACGTTTAAGAAAGTGGTGATCACCCCAAGAAAGGCTGCCCATTTTACTGTCGTGGTTGTTACAAATTGCGCAAGTAGCGAGTACAGGCAAGGTGACACCACAGTTCAACTAAAGAAAGCAAATAGCTTCCGTGCTTTATGAAACGAAACAACAAAATATGTGACTGATGACGAATGACGACAAGTAGGTGTGTTTAACTTTTGTGTGTAATACTGGCTTCTCGTTACACTGGATTAATTTTCGGTGAACAGTATTTTTAATCGTTTGCAAGTAGTAGTTTTCAACTCTTTAGTTTTTAGCAGGATTATTCGTTTCCATGAGTGCGACCTCTTTTCATGCGACAGACGATGGTGGGTGGGCTTTTTTGACTAGGCTATACTTACTTTTATTATTGAATATTAAAATGCAGTTTGCGTCGAGTTCTATGCTGTGTAAGCTTTCTAAGCTTTGCAAGTGAAGTACAAAATATGACATGTTTAAGTCTGTGTATGGCATGAAACAGCACTAGCATTGTAGCCTAGTTTTTGTTCCTACTGGGCCTGTTTGCTAAATTAAGTTCAAGCATTATTTTGCGTGTGACCAAATAGAAAATGGAAGACAAATTTAAAATGACTGCATTACTGCACATGCCTTGCAGCTTAGCCCACTTGTTTGCAAATAGCGAAAATGTTACTAGGCTACAATTTTTAAGTGATCAACTGACGCAAGTATAGGGATGCACCGAATACAAAATATACCGAGTACACAACAGAATACTTAACTTGACGAATACCAAATACCGAATGTATAACCGAATACTCAACTTGCCGAATACCGAATACATGTAATTTAAACATATTTGATCATTGTTCCTTCTTTTATAAAAGTCAGAAAACAATTCCTCACAAACCAAAAACTAAATGCTAGGCTAAAAGTTCTTAAATTAACACAAATGCATAAATATATACTAAAAAATATTCGATACCAACAAATCTTAACACTATTGGGCCGAAAACTGAATATCACTATCTCTATTTGGCCGAATCTGTATCTGGCCGAATGAATACTTGAATTTTCGGCAAAAATCGGTATTCGCCCGAATACCGAATAATTACCGTATATTCGGTGCATCCCTACATAAGTAGACCTAAATGTGGGTGTCTAACATTGAGTAGAATGGAGCCCCATGCGTCTTTTTAACTTGCTGAAGCCAGTCTGTTTTTAAGCATGTTAATATCTGTGGGAGACACTAGCTTTCTAGTTTCTTGTTGACTAAGTGCACGTGTTGCAAAATGTTGCTACAAGTTCTGTGGCAGAATAAAATTAAAAAAAAAAAATGTAATTAAGCAATAGCTTAAAGAGCATTCAGTCTTGTAGCGGCTTTCAAACTAGGCCGAAGTGTTTTGTTAAAAAAATAAGGAAATGTTGCTATTCTAGACCTACCATTTCCATAGGTGAAAAAAAAATAGAAATAAATAACCAGCATTAAAGGCACATAACTCCCTCCGGTATATTTTAACAGTTTCACTCGATACATTACCGGAAATAGTTTTATATAAAGTGATTTACCTTTCATTTGCTGGTCTAAGGGTACGATGCAGATGTCAGTAGTGGCGCGTGAATGTTATTAGGCTTGTTTTAAACGGCTCGGTCCGAGCGGTACTTAACTCCCGCCACATCGCTGGCAAGCCGCGGCCCTGGAGGAAGGATAATTAATCCTTCGCTCAAGTTTGCGACTTGGTCGTACGATGTGTCACGTTGCAGCGGCCCCGAAATGAGTATGACTAGTGTCGTAGCAATGCGCGCTGCGGTCGTTTGAACTATATTTTAGCGTAGGTGACGCAGAGTAAAGCGGCCAGAACGGAGGGATTTATGTGCCTTTAACTACCTGTATCAGTATTCACAATTCTTCAAAGACACAGCATTTTTTTTTTTTTAGAAGAATTGATTTTCTCTGACTGCCAGGTTCTATGTAAGGGTTCCACCATATCACAAAATAAACCATTAGGCTTACTGGAATTACTTTGAAACTCCATGGAAATATCTTGAACACGGAAATTATCGTCACGCTCACTTTGAAAAACAGGATACTGTCCGTATCTTATAAATTTTCGATTGTTTATCAACAATCTTCATCAAGCACGGTCAAGAAAACGAGTTCTCTGGTCACATCCTCGTTATTTTCGTCTGCTTGCTTGAAACGAATGTCCATGGGCCCCGATATTTACAAGGTAAGCGCATGCAAGCGGCATGGCCAGGGAGTCTAGGTTTCTGCTGCAGCAAAATAAAAATTCCGCGGACTTAATGCTCATTTTCTGTGAAGTTCCATACAGCTTAATTTTCTTATTTTCTGCAACAAATAACATAAATTCTAAGATTAAACGTGTTGATTAGGCGCTTCTTTGTATGTTTTTGCTATGCATGCTGTGGGAAAAAGTGGGGGTAGATGATTAACAGAAGTATTTTAGCTATGGATGTGGATTATTATCCTAAATCTGCGTCATTCTGCGAAAGTTGAGGAAATCTGCGAAACTTTCATTTTTCTGCGAAAAATCGCGGAATCGCAGAAACCTAGACTTCCTGGGCATGGCCACCAATATTTACAATGCTGGGTCTAACACATACGATTTCGTGTCCACTTGCACAAATAGCATGGTCCTCGCAATGTACAAGGTCCGTGCACTTTCATTACTTGCTTCTTTCACTCCATCTTCGCTTCAGCATGCTATCTAGGTCTTTTCCTACCAAGTGCATGACGTACAAATGGATTTGATGGGCCTTGATTTGATGGCACCACTTAGGAACGATATCCCCCCTAATGAACATCCAAGGTTCAGTCTCTCAAAACCGTGGCTAATTAGGGCCTTGTGTGACTAGGTTGTAATATTCTTAAACACAGTTTGACACCAGGTGGGGTCAAAATGTTGAAAGCCCCAAACTGTGACCAAGTAGGGGTCTTTGTGTAACCAAGCTTGAACAATCGAAGTCACCACTTGTGGCCAAGTGGAGTCAAACTGGGGCAGAGTTGCTTGTTTGACCAAGTTGTACAATTATATAGGGATCGACCGATACAGAAAAACACCGATCCGATACCGATTTTTTTCGCCCCGATCCAATACAGATACCGATTTAAAAAAAAAAAAGTCGGTGGGTCATTCGTATTTCAGCATTCTTAAATTGTATGCAAGAAAACGTAAATTTTAATTGTTTTTTATCAGTGGTGTCAGATCCGGAGGTGTACCTTCGATGATAAGACACTGCGGATAGGCCTAATCGCAAGAAGTCACCCTGAATCTGACAATGCGCGTGTGTTGAATTCACTAAGTGGCTGTTCAGATGACTTCATGGGATACAAGCGATGCTATGCAGGAAAGCTTGGCTGAGTAGCCCTCGTGCACGGAAGTTGTTCGTATCGGCTAAAATTTTGGTAAGTAAATACCGATACAGATCCAATACCGATAAACAAAAAATAGCCGATAATATCTGTAAATCCGATACCGATTTTAATACCTGTCTATCCCTACAATTATAAGTTAGTTTGTGATCATTTAGGGCCAGCGCGATAATCGATAATTTCAGGGATGCTGCTGGTGTGAAAAATGTGAAAATTTGCTACAAGGGCAAAAAAAAATGTGAAAAATGTGAAAAATACAAGTGTCGATGTGAAAAAAACGCAAAATGCACAAGCAAAGTACAATCAAATTATCCGCCCTAATTTTGGACCCAGAGTTACGTAGCATGTCTGTGATTAGAACAGGAAAAAATACTTGGTTTACAGGCGGGTCGCTTTGAATTCACGTTTGGTCGCTTTCTTAACATTGTGAGAGAATGTGGCCCGTTTGCCTAGCAACCGTTACGCGCAGCGTTACTATCATGTGCACTGTGTGTGATGGTGATAGGAATTTTTCTTTTTTAGGGTACAATAATTTCGGATTAAATGGATGTATACAGTAATTCTTGTGTACGTATTAATAAGCTCTACACATGCCTGTTGTAAACTTAACAATCAATGTTGCGTGACCGGCAGCGTTGCCTTAATTTCGCGTGAAGGATTTGTTCTACTAGTGAAACTGAAAGCAGTGTTCCGGAAAAGACTTCTCAGAAGGATGAAAAGGAGTTCCTTTATAGAGGGAGGGCTTTTTACAAAAAAGCAGTTCTGCAACTTCTGAAGACACTTCCCATTAACTGTAAGCTCTTAAAGGATCTGCAAGTCCTGCACTCTCATATTTCGTGGCACTGCTTCTATAAGTTTGGCCACTTTCTGATAGCAACAGCCCATAATTCACAATTTTATCAGAGAAGCTCTACAAAGTCAAATAAAAATAGGCTATGAAATTGTGAACTGTTGCTATTGAGAAAGTGGCCTATTTTTTTCTGATAAATCTACCAAAGAGCTTCTTGTTAAGTACTTTGAATTTTTTTATCTTGTCATAAGTATGTTTAATAAATAGGGTACATGATCAGAATAATTACGTCCTGGCATCCTGAAATAGCAAAAAAAAAAAAAAACTGAAATTACAATGGTTACTGGAAAAGAAAAATTTTTATTCAAGAATTGTGAAACTGGTGAGACATGAAAACGTTGAAATAGTGATACAAAAATGAGAGGTAGGTAGGTAAAAATGTGAAAAAATGAATAGCAGGTATATGAAAAATGTGAAAAAATTGAAAAGTAGGCATGCGAAAAATGTGAAAAAAATGAAAAGTCAGAATGTGAAAAACCAAGGTACCCCCGGCACATCCCTGTAATTTTCGTCGATTATCGTATCAAACTTTTTTTGATTTATCGAATTATAGGGCAAAGCTCGATGCTTAAATTGTCATATCTCAGAAACCATAATGGCTATAAAATATCAGTTTGTGGCGTTGCGTGCAGAGTTACAAGGGCTCTCCAACCAAGTGTACAATACTGTTCCCCTTTAGCTGATTGGAGAGTTAGTTTAATGCAAACAATATTCAAGCTTTAATTAGCAGCACAACTGCTAAATTGTTTCTACACAGTGGAGAGTAATGGACAATGGTAAGTGCATCCATGTCTACTGGCCAAGTGGCGAGTTCCACACAATTCATATAGGTTGCACTTGATGCTTCGGCCAAGGTTTTTTAATTAACAAAATTAAAATGGTTATTCTAGCCTCAAAATTTGTTTTATCAAGATATTATCGATTATAGTGATAATTTAAAAAATTTTATCGGGATAAAATTTTTTATCGTGCCATCCCTAATCCAGGGTCTACAAATTGCTGATCCGAAAACTGTGACTTCATTGGGACTTGTTGGGGCCAGTCAGCAAACTGAGGTGAAAATTTGTGTCCAATAGGGGTGTCTAACTAGAGTCAAACAGGATAAAACCCCCAAACTGTGCCCTAAACTTGGGATCAAACATTGAATGGGATCAAACATTGAAAACCTTACGTATTGGTTTCTGCTGTGACCAGTGTGAGATCTGTTTTAACCCTTGTGACCATTTCATGACTTGAAGGTATCTCGCTGTGATATTCACATCACACATGGTTTGCGTAGGACATCGAAAACGTGGAAAATGGTTAAATTCTGATTTTCAAACTCCTGGTCTGTAAAACCTTTGATTTTAAAGAGTTTTTTTTTTAATTCGTGGAAAGTCATGGAAATTCAAAGTGCCTACAAATATTTTATTATTTAACTTGACGACATTAAAAGTTAGGAAAAAAATATTTTCCCTCTGTTTCAATTAGCATTGATGTTGTAGTCAGGTGGATAATGTATCCTCGCAGTAGCGTTCTAGCATTTTGGATTACTTTTAGGAGCAAAGCGAGGGCTAAAGCTGGGTAGAGCTCTGTTTATGAATACACTCCAATGAGCCCTTTGTATCCGCATCACGCAATAACCACTGCATCAATTAAAACCAAATTTTGCACATTGATAGCGTAACGCCCAGAGGTGGTTTGTAAAAAATAAAAATTTTAATCTGACATCTTGTGAGGAATGGTGAGGTGGTGTGAGTTGCAAGTCCGTTTGCTCAATTCCAAGCAACCTTGCAACAGTAGTTTCGTAAAAAACCGTTCATTGCAACTGCTGTCAGCCATCCAGCGACGCACTACAGAAGCAAACACAAACAAGATGCGATGACGTAACCAAAAAGATAAGTCACAAGCTGTCTCCCAATCATCAAATGAGCACGGGTTGTTGGCACTCTGCCGGGTATATTGTTTCTACATTAAATTTTTTTAAATAAATGTTACGCAAATTTAATTTATTGTGTGCTTAATAATCGCTTCTCTCCATTTTGTCGACAGTGTAACACTGAGAGAGCCTAGTGAGCGTCAGCATGTTTTCTTTCAACTAATCGTAGTGTTCAGCCTGGTTAGGCCCAATGCACAGACTCACTGGGTTCCTATTGTTCTTTCATTAGTGGATATTGCCTTTACATGAATTGTTGAAATGCTGTGCCATTTCAAGAAAATTCTCTGTTAATATAGAAAAAATCTAGGACTTTTCTAAAATTGTTATTGAAAGAGTAACAAATTTTCCATGAGGTTTATTACCTTTAAGGTGCGTCTACATGGGGCATTTGACGAACGGGGTGTGATGCACGACGCTTGCATTTAGGCTCTTTTTTGTAGTGCCCATACAGTTTGACTGGGCATCTGGAAAGGCCCCGCCCATTTGAACGCGCGTAAATGCGAATTTAATATCTGATTGGCGCTCTGTGCAGGGAAACCTCAACATCAAACAACTTAGTGCGTGTGCCTGTTTAATTGTAGGACTTCAAAAAAATATAATAATGCGAAGTATTTATTAAGGTTCTAGGCTATTTTATTTTTCACTTCGTTTTTGGCAATAAAGAAGACCGTGTCTGTTCAGTTGGGCCCAGGTGAAATAGCACACTAAAAAATTACCCAAGACAAAAAAAAAATCTAAACTAATGTCCACTGTAAAAATATTGTTTCGTAACACTTTTTTTCTTGAAAAATTGGTGTAAGCAGGCGGTTTTCTTAAGAAATGGAACTAGGGTTCTACTCAGGTAATAGTTGAGTGCTGCTATAGTCCTGAAAGTTTTTTTGGGCCAGAAATGAATTAAAATTTCATTAACTAAAGAGTTATAGTATCGTATTTGAATATTTGTATGAAAAAAAATTATCTAATGACTAGAATGCTAATTTTTAAGCTAGCCTGTCCGACTATTAGACTTGGACTGTGCTTACAATGTCCTAAGCTTGGAATGCTTACTTCTCTGAAGGTTTTTTGCCAGCAATGATACATTGTCTCTAGTTTTTGCCGTAGACGACGCGTCGTCTGTAAGTAACTTGATTCTGGAATATGTATTCCCCCACGATGCAGACGCTTCATTTTTTTCCGAATGAACTCGCCTGTATGGCTCTCATCATGCAATGGAAGAGTATTAAGAATAGCCTTGTTTTACATCCATCCATTGAATGGTTAACCTTAATAATGATACAGGCATGTTGTTGGCTGTTTATATATCGCGGCTTTTGTTGCTGTTAGGGGTTTATTGCAAGAAGCCAGAGTGCCCAAGTCATTTCCTCTTCTATTTTTTCTGTGGTTTCCTGTAACAATGTTTGTAATTCATTCCGTTACAAAACAATGACAGGTAACTTACTGAGGCATGTTATTTACTAGCTGGACCCATGCATGCTGCACGGTGATTGAATTTCCCGGAATGCTTGGGGTTTGTTAAACATTTCTGTAATGGCGTAGTTGACACTAATGACCTAGCGGTTGACTTGATGCCCGTATTCAGTAAGCAAATAATGCGACCTCTCTCCTAGTGATGCACCGAAAACAAAATTGGCCGATTACCAAATATGCAACCGCATACAGAAATGCAATCAGATACACAACCCAAATAGTTAAACTGCCAAAAAAGTTTCATATTCGGCCGAATAATGAGTGCCCACACACGGGGAAAATCCTCCAAACCTGAAATAACTGCTTCAGAAGAAATGCCGCACCTAGACTGGCTCCCCCTTACCAAGTCCAATCCTGCCATACCTTCACGAGCAACTTAGGCATCCTCCAAACGGGACCACCTCGAGATCAAAGCCATTCTCCAAACACTTGCATGAACCGGTAATCACCGATACAACACCAGAAAGCCAGTTGACGAACTTCCATCGACCCCAAAGCAGACAACTCGACTGGGACGGGGGTCGAATATTTTCCAAATGCCCTGTTAACCGAATCAAAATTGCCCCAAAATATTAAAAACTTTGCCGCAGAATAGATTACTACGGTCTTTTAAAAAAAAGTAGCTTCTTATTTGCCAAAACATCTTAACGTATTAATTTAGCATTACATTGTCCCAATGTGATGTTTACCTGGAGATTTCATAGTTGTGCAACCGCCTGCTTGCATGCCCTATGGCGCCTGTACGGCGCAGCCCTCCTTATAATAGCGAAGACGGATTTTCCTCCAGCGACCGTCACCACGTCGCTCTGTTTCCCTGTTTCGTTGGAATTTTAGTTTCTTCCCGGCCAAGCAGAACCCAGAGAAATGAAAGACTGGCACACTCTCCCGTGCCTACCAATCATCCGATGCAGCCATCGTGCCGTCCTCTCTCGGCTGTCGTTCCTGTCAAGCTGTCGCCAACTCAGGCCCCGCTTCTTGACGCTTCATCTCCCGCGGACTGCGGCAACCTCGGCAACTCCTTCCACCTCACCGTGGACCCCCTTGGCTGGCTTTTGTTTCGGTTGATTCCGATAACGAACAAGACCACCGTCCACCGCATTCAAGGAAGACATCGTGGCTCCTACCCCGTCGTGTCCCTGGGCTGACCCACCTTTTCGAAAACTCGGCTTCGTGTTGCTTTCCACTGATGCCAAACTTAAATACCCGGCAACCTCCGCAACTGCTCCCAACTTACCGTGGACCCCCCCTCCCCCAGCAGGCTTTCGTTTCAGTTGATTCCGATTACAAACAAGACCACCACACTCACGGAAGCCATCGTGGCTTCTTCCCCGTCAACTCCCGGGACTGATCCACCTTTCCAAAAACTCGGAACTGCAAAACTGCAATGGCATCCCACTAGATTTAAATGTCAATCGAAACAGTCGACGTCAAACATAGCACGTGCAAGTACAGAAACCTAACGACACTCAAAGTCTGAGCCATCTCCACATCGTGGGCCCACCACAGCGCCAACCGAAGTATTCCCAAGAGCAGCATCCTGGCGACAACCAACAACTCTGGACTCCCCACTTGGTACATGTCAAGTAAAAGGAAAACACCATACCTGCTGGGACCACACGTCACAACCAGAACTGTGGTCAAGCCCCGCTTAAGCATTCAGAACGAAGCAGAAGCAAGCCATCCATGACGGCAACAAACCAACCACTGATAAAACCCACGATCAAACCCATCAACACCGGCCCTTTCACGACCACCATTCCAAACCAAAGACCAAATTCCTGTCTCACCAAGGTTCTGGTAAAAGTGCGAAATTTTTTCGAAATTTTCTGGGGGACAGCCTGCTTGCATCCCAGGGCACCTATTAAGGCGGTGCCTGCCACCTGTCTTTGACGAGGTTGACTGTTAATGCTAAATTAACAGGTTAAGATGTTTTGGCAAATACGAAAGAACATTCTTTTTGCCTAAAACATACTTAACCTAAATCCCGCCCAGCTTCCTCTCTCAAGTCACCGCCTGAAAGATTGAGAGGAAAATAAATGACAAGAGCGTCTTGCTCTCGCTTTTATAAGGACCAAGTAAGGCATGCAAGCAGGCGGTTGCACAACTATGAAATCTCAGAGATACATCACATTGGGACAATGTAACGCTAAATTAACAGGTTAAGTATGGTTTAGGCAAAAAAAAAAAAAACATTTTTAGCCAGCCGGGCTGAGGGCCGGCAAAATGTTCGGTTTTTTTTCCCTTCTATTTATTTGACAGTATTTCTCTAAACCTATTAAGAAAGTTGCGGGCAAAAAACACTGCCAGATTTGTAATTTTTTCCCATTTTAAGTTTTGCCCCAAATTTCTTTAAAATTTGCTCTGCCCTATTGTAACTAGGTTAGACGCCTTCCACCGGGACTGAACACACTCACCTGCTCAAGTCCCATGAAGATCTAAGAAGCCTCCCGCAGACCAAGGCTGCTGTGTACTCCATTCCATGCTCAGACTGCAATGCCATATGCGTGGGCAAAACAAAAACGTTCAATTGGCACTCGAGTATGTAAAACATGAAACGTCGTGAAGAAGCGAGCGTGCAAAAAAAGTGATATGGCAGAGAACCACGTTTAAAACACGAGATCGCATGGGACCGCACTAGGATGCTGCTAAACTAAAATATTTGAGTCGAACTCCGCCTTTGTGCCCTGGAGAACATCGCCATTCAACGCTTCCAAAGTGCAGGAACACGTCTCACGAACACCCCCAAGAGGCTGCCTATCAAAACCTAGAGATCTTCTCCATTCAACACTTCCAAATTGCAGGAACACCCCTCATGAACACCCAAGAGGATGTCCATCGATACATGTAGAGCATAGCTATTCAACACTTCAAAGGGCAGGGGCGCCTCATAAACACCCAAGAGGCCGCCCATCGAGACCTGGAGATCATCTCCATTTCAACACTTCCAAAGTGCTTAACACCCCTCACGAACAGCCAAGAGCCCCTCATTGAAAGGTCACCAAACTTGTTACATCTCGGATGATTCAAAAATTGAACAGCATGGGGAAATTTTCCTTTCCCACCTCCCAACCACAACACACAGATGAAGCCACCAACAGCTACTACAAGAAGTGCAAGCGGCAATTTTAAACAAACTAATACCCATTTCTCCAAGCCAAAAAGCGTTCACACCTTGAAGTTCCTGTTGAAGGGGGATGCTTCCAGAAGAATTGCCCATTGAAAATTCACATCTTGATTTAAGGAAAATCAAGAAACAATTTGGTAAATTGTGTTGACTTCTGTTAAAGTTTAAAACAATGAGCCTTTCACCCTATCTAATTTGAATGCCTGATTTTTGTGCCGATCAGTCCTCCTCATGCGGTTTCCTATCTGAAGGGATACATAGGAGTCCTTTGCTGACATCTGGTTTTATTTTGTTGATCACTTTGTAGCTACTTAACAGTTGACGAAATCTGAATCGATTTGTCAGGGACATGCCAATTTGTTCTTCATTGACAACAAAATTAACTTGACACCTGAGTAAATCTTTGTAAGCTGCTGGTCAGGGTCATTAGGACGTACAGAAATCATTCTCCTGGTTACTTCCGAGTACAACAGATTAAAGCTACCAGATTAAAGTACACAAAATCGGAGCCATGGCCACCTCGTGAGCTGCTTTTATTAAGGTTCCATTGTCGAATAAGACACAAGTTACCTTCTGGGGCTATCACTTTGCATTTGCTGAATTCTGTTTGGTTGAAATGTGTTTAGTCTAAAGGGCTTTTATTCCTTAGGAACCTTCGACTTAATTAATACATCAATTAATTAATACACAGATGTCTGTAGCTTGCTAAGGGTTACAAATCTTATGCCTACATACAATTTTTAAGTACTGTACCTTTTAAACCATCCTACTGTATACTACTTTATTTTATTAATTAATCCTGTTTTCTTATTATTTTACTTATTCCATACCATGTCAAGATTAATATATTCAATTTCAATCTGTTAATTGTAGGTTTATCCTGTTGCATACGTACTAATGAGTCACAAGAGACAACCGGCGTACAGTGATAGTTTCACGCTTTCGTCAACACTTGCCCACACTAAGACCGACAAGAATTATCATGGACTTTGAATGAGGCTGAAAAACTTGGGTTAATGAATTTTCCCAAAAACCAGGCTAAGTGGATGATAGTTTCATTACTGCAAAGTAAGTACAACAAATTGAAGGTCATGAACGTACGCTCCGAAGACCTTCAGCAAAAAAATCATTTAAATTGTTTAGTCTTCGCTGTTATTACCAGGCTCTTTTACTTTTGCTTATTGATTTTTTCATTAAATACATTAAATTAATTTAGAAATTAAGAATTTCGGAAGGGAAGGCAGGGATGTACTGGGAGGGCATTCAGGCCTGGGATATCGTTTCGTTTACGTTCGCCCCTCTCGTGGCATTTCATAGATGTCTGTCATCCCTTTACAGGCCCTCTGAGCATAGGCCTCACAGGAAGCCACCAATTTTCGTGGATGGCCAGTACGCCCTTGAGGGAGGGGTTTACTCGACAAGTTTTAAATATTTATGTAATAACATGGAATTGTTAGGTTATAGTTATCGTTTTATCCCAGAATACCTCCCCAATAAAAAATTTGTGTTATTGTCTAAATTTGACGCATTTTCCTGACAAAATAAAAAATCCAAGATACCCGGGGCTAGAATTACGGCAAAAAATTGCGTAGCAACCACTGCGATGCAAACTCAAAAATGCGTAGCAATATTTCAAAAAAGATTAGCATTTAAAAAAAATTATTTAAAAGTTTTCTTTTTTCTTTGAGTGTCAATTTTTTTAAATCCTTGTTAAAATGTATTTTTTATCTAATCTTTGTGAAATATGAAAGTTAACGCTTAAGCACCCCACTATCAATGCAGTCAAACAAATTAATACTTTCGCACTTACTGAGAAGGTGTTCTATAAAGTTGACAAATCTGTTGTCTCTAAACAAGCATTTTTTCAAGACGAGAAGATTCGTGTTAGTCCTTTAAATTTCCCATGATTTTAAGATGGTTACATGCTTGTTCATTTTAAGAACGCACGTGCTTGCTTAGGTCGCTTTTTTTTTATCGCAGCATCTTGCACTCTATCGATGAATGCACTGTTCAAGTTCCTATGTCCATTTCCCAATCTTTCATATTTCTTAGTCAAAGTACAAAACATGCTTGTGACCAAATTTCCAGAAATACAAAATTCCTACCATGTTCTATTTGGATCCAACGATTTTTTCAGAAAGTCAGCAATGACTGTCTTGCCATAGGTCTACTATGTCTACGCAACTGCAGCCGCCATGCTGCTGGTGTCTGACCGTAGCCAGACGAGTATAGGGGTTGAGTTACTGAAGTGAGAGAGGAATGCGCAAGTTGGCAGCAATCGCCAAAGATTGTTTACTTTCAACAGTCAAGGATTCTACTTACTGGAGCAATGTGGTGGAGGAAAGAGGGGTAAAAATTGATAAGCAACAACTGTGATGCATTTCAATTTTTGCATAGCATCAACAGAAATTAGTGGAGCAAATTGCAATGTGATACCGTTTATTTCGAGCCCTGATACTCACCGCCAACGAACTCTGTTACCCGTTTGTCACGAGGTGCTATGAAGCGGTTGTTGGTGTTGTCCATTGTTTTTAGCTTTTCTTTCCGTATTTAGTGTTTTCTGGCCTGTCGGACCCTGTTTACCTGGTTTACAGTGGTGTGGTTCAGAATGAAATTAATTTGTGGGTCAGGTAGGAACACAGTAAAGTCGTCTCGTGACAGACGTGGTACCCCACAAATGCATGAAAAACGCACTTGATTTTTAATTTTCAGCCGTAATCTTTCGGCCTTGATCACAAACAGATACTCAAGATGGCGGCCCCCTGTTTTTGACTTGAGCTTTCGCTCGCATTTTCAACTTTTAATATCCTGTTTGTGGTCAAGGCCGAAAGATTACGGCTAAAAATTAAAAATCAAGTGTGTTTTTCATGCATTTGTGGGGCACCACGTCTGTCACAGATGACTTTACTGCGTTGGTGTATTTATGTATTATTATTATGTATTTATTTATGTGATTTTGCAAAGATTTTGTGCGATGTCAGCGTCCGACAAGCTATCGTCTGAAAACTTTTCATCACCACTTGTGTGCTCATATTTCAGCATGAAAAACTGTAGCTTGGATATACACCTTCAGTCCTGGACGGTGGGCCTGCAGGTAAAGCTTCAGACTAACGGTCGCCACACGCCAGTTGGCCGGTAAAACGTGATAGCTGGCGACAATAAGACACTACTGCACTCGACAAAGTTAGCGACTACTGTCATGTTTTATTTATTGAAAATAAGGTGTGCTGAACTGATATTGCTGATCAGAGCCTTGATCGCAACATGAATGCAGAACCTGCTGGCAAAGTTGATATTCCTGGCATAAAAAACAAAAAGTGTTAATCCGATGTAACTTACCTTCACCTAATAGCAACAAAAAATGCCAACCGCGCTGATTAGCCTAACTGGAGGCATTTTCCCGGGATTCGGACTCATTGTTAGTTAGGCTTAACGCATGGACAAACTATTTACCTTTGAATTTTTATTTCTAAAAGATTTAACATTCACTTCATGTCGTAGGTGTTAATATTAAAGTACCCAAGATTCATTTCTTTGGAGAAACTGCTGAAATCTGCTGCTTTAATTTCGTTTTCAGATGAAGCCACTGCCAGACGATGTAAACAGCTTAAGATCGTCAGTCCTAGCCTACCGGAAGTAGGAATAACTAATCAACAAAAGAAGTTGATTTTTTTTTCAACAATTAAAAATTTTTTTTTACATTTGAGATTTAATTAAATGTTTTGTTTGGTGTTATTAAAATATTAAATGAAATTTAAATGCAGACAGACATAACTGTTAGGAATAGCTAACCAACTGAAAAACCAGACATGACTAACTGATAACCATGCCCAAAGATGTAAATATTTTTTTTTAAAGATTTTTTTTGCATTTTCGATTTAATTAATAGTTTGATTGGATTTATTTAGGAAATAAAAGAAATTTAAATTCAAGATGACTGACAGGAATAGCTAGCCGATTAAAAAAAAACAGACATGACTAACTGATAACAGCCATGCTTAAAGTTGTAAATAACTATTTTAACGAAATATGTAAGAGATACCTTTCATTTAATTCAGCATGAAATTGTATAATATTAAACTTTAGAATACAAAGATAAATTTTAAAAAAGGTTTGTAATATTGACAGCAAAGTGTGATAAAAAAAATAAAAACTAAAAGCCGCTCACATGGCCGTAAAAATAGATCATGGCCTGTTATGTTGCTGGTTTAAATTTATTACCGTGATGGGGGGGGGATTGAGGCTTAACGGCACGTCGGTAGCTGATGCCCCCCCCCCCCCGGGGGGGGGGGGGGGCTACATCCCAGCAAACTTATAAATTGCATAACTATGCTTGGCCTCAAAATCATAGATTGTACTCATTGGCGACCAACAATTTTATTATGGCGACTAAACATAATCAATCCACTGGCCACTGTCTACTAAAGAAAAATTCTAATCTGAAGCTTTACCTGCAGGCCATGTAGTCCTAATTCCAACTCTTGCGTAGAATTTTGTCCCAAAATTTTTGAAGCTAGTTTGAAAATTAATTTGGCTCATCGTGAAAAATCCAGAAAATGTGCGCAGCAACTAAGCAAAGCATGCTCATGACTGGCTGCCGCTGTGTTCAATCCTTGTCAAAGTTGGCTCCTGCATCCCCATTTCACCTTCGTGTTGGGATAATCATTTCCTGCCTGTGTGTTTTAGAGAACGGTATGCCTCAGGTGTTCTCAGTGTCATCCTTCTTGCCGTTGAAACCCCATTGCCCCAGCAAGTCGCTGTTGCCCAGTCATTGTTGGTTGATGACTCGGGTCTTCGCTTGTAAATTAGCAAAGTCCAGAGCTAGTTACTCAGTAATGGTTTCCGGTTTTCTCCGGTTAAAACTGTGTGTGTACATTTGGCGGTGAACGAACACTGCACCCACATTCTTGCCTGAACTTGGGACAGGCACAGATTCATGTGGTACCATTATCACGTTTCCAGGGTCTGGCGCTTGCGTCTAGATTGTCTTAGGTTCTACGCTTGGGCCAACTTAAACTTAACGACAAGGCTTTGCAACCACTTAACGTCTTACGGGTCTGTCTGGCACTTCACGGGGTTTTGGGGACAGACTTTGCACTGCTACCGAGCCCTTGTATGCAGCAAACTTGATTACTCTCATGGTCTTTGATTCAGCTATGACTTGACTCTCCAAATGGTGGACACTGCACCACAGTAGCCTGCATCTGATGACGGAGGTTTTTTGGACATTTCCTGTGGTCAGCCTCTATGTTGAAGATTCGGTGCCACTTTTAGCATTTTGCCGGCAGCAGCCAGCCATTCAGTATGCTGCGTAATCCAGTCCTGCTTGGCCCGTGGTTTTGGGGACAGACTTGCGGGGTTCAGACGCGGAACGGGTAAAGGTGATTTCCGTGATAGGCTTCTGCAGTCCTTTCAGGAGATGAAGTTTGAAATACCACGCGTCTTGTGACTTTAGTACTTACCAATGGCTCCTTGACATGTCGCAAGTGGCGTTTTCACATTCTGTCTGGCATCCCTCCCAAAACACTCCACCTGGAAGGTACTTGAAAAGTTCCGGCGGCTCTGTTATCAGTACGGGGGATAACTATGGCTTTTCATGGATGGGTCAAAATCAGATGTTAGCGTGGCAGAGTGACCGTTGCCCATATGGAGAACTGCGTTTTAAATGGTGCGGCAAATTGAAAACTATCAGCATGCGATCATAAAAAAATTTAGCCGAGCCGCAGTTACTTTTGAAGAGGGTGGACGACTGAATTCCACCGAAAATTCGAGTGGACGATAGGTCATTTATATGTGGTAAAGTGTATTTTTTAAAACGGTGTTTTAAAAAGCCGCTCTCCATGTTTCACATTCGTCACAGTAAACACCGATTGTCGGTATTTCCATCACTGTTGCCCATTACCCTTCCATGAGGCTATTTTGTGTTTTCGGCGGAGGTTCTGGCACTTTGTACATTTTAACAACTTTGCACATTGCACATTTTAACAACTTTAATGAAGAAGACTATCAGTAGAGATAGTCAAAAAGTTGTTTTGAGTATTGGAACTTGGACGATTTTCGGTTTTGCCCGAGTCTGTAATATGAACTTCAAAGTAAATTTGCCGAAATGACGGTATTTTCGATCTACGAGTGCCTGAAGTCCTTGGTGACATACAACCCTCGGAACACAGCGAATCCAAGCGCTACTTTCCTGCTTGCCTGGCCAGCAGAAGACTGATTTTCTGATTGATTCCGGACCATGTCGTGATAGGTTGGAATAAGCACACTGATGCTACAGCAAAAGGGCCCCTTTCTGGTCCCCACAATAGGGGTTTGCAGGGCTCGAATTGTCTTAAAAAAATTGCATAGCAGAAATGCAATACATAATACAAATTTGAGTAGCAGTCACGAAAAAATGATTAGCAACTTTTGAAGAATAATTTATTTACTGAAAAACAATACAAAAAGTTTACTTTATTTGAAGCAATAGCTATTTTTGTTTCACTTTTACTTTACTACACACACGGATGCTTGGTCGAGACTGGCATCCGATGCACGTTAAGACTATTCTGAATAGTGTCTGAAATGAAAGCGCCACCAACTAAAGACCGAAGGTGATGGTAGGACCACTGATTTCCCAGAATGCATGTGCGATGCTTGGCTTGCCTAAAAAGTAGGATGGATTAGCATCTCGGTGTCAGCCAACATGATGATGACTATGCTGTTATGTTGTCTCGTGTAATACAGTTGCATCGCTAAACTGCGATACATTATTTAATTTTGCATCGCTAAAGTTTAAATTTGTGGTGCAAATTGCGATGCGAAACCGCTCATTTCGAGCCCTGGTTTGTGCCTTGTACCCTCAGACAATCTTTCCAGCTCTACATCTGCAATTGCTCGCTGCGTGACAAACCTTGTGAAACAAGCAAATAAGTTGCGGTCTATTAACCCGTAGCCGCTTAGATACGAACGTACGCCTTCAACCGTACAACAGTGAAAAACTAAGACCCTGCACAAGCTTTGTGAGGGGGCCCTGGGTACCCCGAGCAAAGCGAGCAATCACAGCCCAGTGGTCAGCGTCGTCGGCTCCAAACCAAGAGAATGCCGGTTCGAATCCGAGAACCGACCCGAGTCCCATATGGACTCTAAAAAAAAGGGTCTGCAAGTTTTTCAGGCAGTTATGGGTTATATGCGCTTTCCAGGAATGGCACTCGGCCTGTTGACGCGGTCGCTAGGGAAAGGTGGTGCTAGCCCGTTTTCATGTTCTTCACACCAACCTTACTCATTGCCTCCTTTGCTCATTTTTTGGGAGGGTTATCCTTCCTGAATACATTGGTATCACCGGCCACTCTGGTCCATGACTCATGTTCTTGTTGATTATTACTATCTTGTTCCCAACTTTCGCGAGACATTGCATGTCAGTTGGGTGATATAAAATTCTGTTCTGCTGTCCGGGGTTTTTCGATTTTTGCAGTAGGTTACAGATGCACGATAAGATCTAGATTTGGGGTTTGGTTAACATCACTGTAAATGCGGCACAGTAGTTATCCTGGCCACTGCATTGTAACTGAGGTTGGTGCTAATGACCTATGTGCGCCCCCCCCTCCCCCCAAATTACCAGTTTACAATTTTTTGTCAGGCTCGCAATTTTATGTACATGTTTGTGGAGTGTAAAAGTCTCTGGTAGCAGACGAGATGACACCTTTTTGCCAGCCACTTCGAGTGAAATCGTCCTCCTAGATTTACCCCCGAGGCAATTTTCACCTCTCAATGGGGAAAAAGCTGGCTGCCCCCCTCCACGCCTCATCAATCATATTTTGAATTTGTTGAAAACATAAAGGGGATTCCTAAGGTGTCAGAGTCTGTCTTTTGATACGTTCTTGACAGTGGCAGTGCTTTATACGTTAAGCTTGTTGACAAGCGCACGTTGGCAATTATTGGTGTTAAATGAATTCTACGAAGTTAAATGAATTCTACTCACAGGATTTTGTTAACCCTAAAAATGGTCTTCTTGTTCCTGAGAAATCTAACCTGGTACCCACTGCTCCTCATAGGAGTAACATTGTATCCTCTCTCCTGGATCTTCTCTTTCGGGGCAGCAAGACAACGGTCAAGAGGCCGAGAGCCAATCGTCATCGTTGACCTTTGCTTCAGCATGGCCACAAGAAAGACAACTGGGGTCATTCCAAGTTTTCTTCAATGGATCGACGATCTCCCAAGTCCAAAGTTACATGTTTGTGTTGCCCGAATCGTTCGATAATTACAGGAATCTTTCTCTGAAGAAAATAAAAAGTTTTAGACCTGAACTCAATTTACTCTGTAAAGGATGATGCTAGCTCCATCCTTAATATGCCAATGGAAGCACTCTATCGTCTCATTTATGATAATGGCCCCACTAAATACTGTCTGTGTCCTCTTGAACCTTCATCACAATTCGTCAATAATAGATGCCTCAGAACTGATCCTCCTCAATTCCTGAACCGGAACTCGAGCTTGAGGGCACCATTGGTCCATCTGCAAAAGGATCTGAAATTGGTTTTTTAATGTCTAGACGAAAGCTCCCCGCACTGATCAGTTCAGGAATCTGCCAGCTTCAGAAGTAGATGTCGATATCTTACAAACATTTTAAAATGCTAGAAAAGATTTAACGAATGGGAATACGTGCTGCATCCTATGCTGCCACGATGCACACCTCAGCAGCTGCCTGCATTGCAGCCACCTGTGATGCTGATTGTTCGGGGGAATTTGCTACAAAGAAGCTTGATCAAGCTTCGGCCTTACTCCACAAAGCCGCTGAAATTTCAACGGAGGCGAGGGGAGTCGTCGAGTTGACGAGGCGAATCGTCGAGTTGACGAGAGGAGTCGTCAACTCCATGCTACACCGTCGGGAAGCTATATTTGCTTCTGCCAGCGGTCTTCACCAAATACAAAATCAAGTATTGAGGACCCTTCCTGTCCACTACGCAGCCACTCTTCAGAAGTGAAATTCATAAGAATGCTCCCTCTTAACAGTGCTAGACTTAAACCTGCTCCCTCAAGTCAGCAAGCTCATCCAAGGAAGACCCAACCAAAGCCTAAAGGAAAATAGCTATTTTAAAAGACCAGTCCTTTTGCGATTCCTTTCGTGGCAGGGGCCCAGTCAGCGGATTAGGATCTGCATGTCAACAAAATCCTGAGAGAAAACTGAACCCTCGTAGCAAGTCGTCAGCAAAGAAAGAAATACGAAAGTACAATTGACATTCTGTTCCCTTCCCTCCTCCAACCAAACGGTTCGTCTAAGAAGGCATTCAACCTCGCTTGGTGGCCACCTTCAAAGTTAATGTTGAAGCCTGTACCGAGATCTCGGACTAGCCGTGACACTCAGCTGTGATCTCTAACAGTTAATAACCGAAGCTCATCTCCGAGGCTCATCGCCTCCCCGGGAACAACCAAAAGACCACGACCAGCTGCTTCAAGCAGAAGTGGATTCCCGTTTACAAAGGAAGGGCTATTCAAGTTTGCCTCGATTGGTCCGAACTGGGTGCTGTGCAGGCCATTCCTTCTTGTCCCATGATTTTTGGATAAGACTTGCAGGTTGGCAGGCGCAGGGTAGGTAAAGTGGTTCCCATGATAGGCTACAGCAGTTCTGGTGGGAGATGGCCTTTCAAATGCGTTACATCTTGAGGCCTGGGGGGGGGGGGGGGGCCAATAGCCAATTCGTATCCCCAAGTCCCATTTTCACATTTCGTCTGGCAGTCCTCAAAAAGTTCCACTCCGACTGCACGGTACTTACAGGAGTTCTGGCGGCTGACTCATCATTACGTCTGATGTCAGCGACTGTTCACGGACGTGTCAAAATCAGAAGTTTGTGTGCATGAGGGGGTGGCTGTACTCTGTTGCCTTCCATTAGATTATTCTGTGTTTTCAGAGAGCTTTTGGCACTCGGTCTGGCTGTTTAATGGATCCATAACGTTCATGATGATTGCGTGAGCGCCATGGAGTCCTTGGCATCATACAATACTCGGAATCCCTGTACACACTGAATCCAAAATCGTCTTTCCCCGCTTGCCTGGCCAGCAGACGACTGTGATTTTCTTTTGGATCCTGGGTCATGTTGGGATACGTGGGAATGAACATGCTGATGCAGCTGCGAAAGGTGCCCTTTATAGTCATCTCTAAAGGGTTTTCAGCCTTGTATCCTGGGATGCCTTTCCAACTCTTTGTATAGGGTTGTATGCTGCTTGGCAAGCTTTGGGGGACACAAGATGGCAATAAGTTGCGAGCTATAACAGACTTTTTCCAAGTTTGGCGCTAATCGCAGCAGTCATCGAGAAGAGATGCTGGTGTTGACCCGTTTACATTTTGGGCACACCAACCTAACACATTGTTTCCTTTCGAGGGGGAAATTCCCTTCTGAATGCCATTATTGCCACCGGCTACTTACAATCCGTCATGTGCTTGTGGAAATTTCACCGCCACCATCTTCCACGAGACTTAGCACGTCAATTAGATGATGAGTCTGTTCTCCTGTTCAGGCTGGGCCTTTAAACTTTTGCAGGATGTATATGATAAGATCTAGATTGGGGTTTGTTTAACATCTCTGTAACGTGTGGTGCAGTGGTAGCCTAGACCAGTGCACTGTGACTTAAGGTTGGCACTGATGACCTAGCTGTTAAGCGCCATTAAGCCTCACTTCTTCCTCCTATCCCCCCCCCCCCCCCAACAAAGTTTTTATTGCCTGATTTTCCTTGTTCTAATGAAGATTTTGAGGAAACCGTCTGCTCTTCAGCATGAAGATTTTGAATACCTTCATAGAAACCAAATTTCAAGATGGAGACAGTCTTCAATCCAAAACTCGATGAAAACTGTGGACGCCACCATGTCTATCGACCTGGAGGATGCTCATCTTCATGTTCCACTGCATCAACCATCTTCCATCTATTTTTTTCTTTTGTCTTCAGGAAGACTGTTTACCACTTTTCGGTTGTGCCATTTGCCTTAACAACAGCCCCAAAAATCTTGACTTGTATCACAGGTCTGATCCTTGCGACTCTTCATTGTGGAAGAATCCTCATGCACGCCTTCTTATCCGACTGGGTTCTTCAGGACTTGCAAAGTACGGCAGACCTCCTTTTCAAGCTGGTGTTCAGCATCAACACACCTGGCGCCATCAGTCCTAAAACATGCCCGGGTACTATCATTCAGCTGCTTCAAACAGATGGAATTTGGGAAACAGCCGACAACCGTGTCGTCAGGTAGCACTTGTAAGATCTTTGAAAGCAAGTGGATTCAGTGGCTTTCCTGGTATCATGGAAACAACACTAATCGCTTGGCTCCATCTACAGCCCTGCTAAACGAATTGAGGTGTTTCACTCTTCATTGAACTAGAGTCTTCACAGAGCTGCTGGTCTGATAACCATCCTTAAAGACTACAGAATTTCTTAGTTAATGAAGGCTTTCAGCGTGGAAAGACCTGTTACAAGAAAGTCCTTCCCCAAGTGGGGACAAGAGGGAGATCCCACTCCCTTATGAACCCCAGGGTGAAGCTACACTTGGACTTCTAACAAGGAAGACTGTCTAACTGGTAGCTTTATCTTCTGGGAAAATATACAGCGAAATTCAAGCTTTTGAATATGGACGAAGCCTATCTTCGTTTTGAACCTAAATCTTGCGAGGCTTCTGCCACGAGCCTCTTTCCTGGTTACGTTAAGTTTTCGTCTGAAGCATCCAAATCATTCACCATCCCTGCGCTTGGCTCTCTCGACGGCAATGAAAGGAGAGGTTACAATGTCCAGTTACGACGTTGAGTTACGACTTGGATGCAACCAAAGACTCAAAATTCATGAATAGACGGAATTATCTATTTCTACCCTTCAGATCCAAGCATGGCCAAGTAACCCCTGCTAGGCTATCTTCTTCGCGTATGAAGATTATGCTCATTCCTCTGCAACTGTAAATGTCAAGATGACTGGCCACGAAG
The DNA here is from genome assembly GCA_023313725.1 of Lithobius niger. Classification (NCBI taxonomy): domain Eukaryota; kingdom Metazoa; phylum Arthropoda; class Chilopoda; order Lithobiomorpha; family Lithobiidae; genus Lithobius; species Lithobius niger. The sequence goes on along the minus strand of JAHWFP010185569.1, from coordinate 25,121 downwards.
TCCGTACAATCTCTGCATCTTGATCTGCTTGTAATGCTATTCCCACGGGAGAAATCCTGCAGGCTGCCTCTTGGAAATGCACTACCACCTTCACACCGCACTACCTACGAGACATGTCGTCCCACGCTACGGCCTAGTTTTCCCACGGCCCACTTCCTGTTCCCCAGATGATTTCAAGGCTGAAGCAAGGGCACCACCAATTAAACCTTTGGCTGACTGCAGCAACTACCTTTCATTCTAGTTGTTGAAGTCTCAACAATACAAATTTTTTATTGGGAAGGTATTCTGGGATTAAAACATTTGATCTCCCCTTTCCTCAAGTCTGAATGGGGGTAAAGCAGTTTTTATCCCTGAATCCAAATAACCGTGCCTCCCCTCATTGTTTCCACCACCGGTGTGCCCTGAAAATTCAAGATGATCTCCATTGAGCATGCACGCAGCAAAGTGCGAGAATATGTTTAATACAGGGTTCGTTGGTGGATTTTTTTATTTTGTCGGGAAAATTTGTCCAATCAGACAAATAGTCTCAATCCCCCCCCCAATCAGACACTAGTGCAAATTTTAAATCGAGAGGGTATTCGGGGATAAAAACTGATTTACCACCATTCAGGCTGAGAATTTTTTTTGTGGGGGGTGGAAGAAGGGGGAGGAGGAGGTATAGAGACCATTTTTTTGGATCGAAACTCTATTGAGATTACAAAAGTGGGTCCTGTTTTTAGAAATTTTTGATAGTGAATTTGAAAAAAATAATTTTCGTTTGGTGTAGCACAATGCACTATACTAAATAGCTTAAATACGTAATGCATCTTGGCTATGCCGAACGAGAGCAGAATTTTTTTGTAAATTCTTTCCGAAGTTGAAAAATACACATTACGAAAAGTTTTGTCTACTCCACTTGGTTTTGCCATTTGGGGTAGCAGCAAATTTTCGGTGGCATTAATTGTGGCAGGTGTTGGTTGGCCCACAAACTTCCACCTTCTTCAGGCTGAGTAACTAGTGTTTTACTGGCTTTTAACCTAGTTGGCCGTGTTGTACTAGGTTAAAGGCCAGTAACACTACTCAAAGACCTGAACACCACCGAAAATTCGCTGCTACTCCAAATGACAAAACCAAATGGAGTAGACAAAACTTTTGGAAATGCGTATTTTTCGACTTGAGATTTCGTTCAGCCAAAGTAAACAAGACACGACAACATAAGTGGTCCGTGTTGAGATGTCTTTTCCTAAATTTAGATAAGTAAACGAAAAAACTGAGGATAGATATGTGGAAACGAATCGGACATGTTTCACCATAAATACACTAATGTTAAAAATTTATACAAAAGCTGTTTTTGCGAATTTTCAACGAACATTTAATGTGTTTAAATAGATAGACAGTGTATGATTTTCGCTGTTGGCTTATTTCCAATTTTCCTTTACTTAATATGTTGGCAGAGATCAGCTTCGTATTCATCAGGCAAAATTACACACTGGTGCTTATATTTGATCTGTATTTGAAATTGCCGCATTTGTGCAAAATTAACTGCAACCACAGATCTTCACACTGTGTTGGGAGTGCTCTGGTTTTCCATCTGGCTCGCATGTGTTTTTTGAGACTCGGATGCACGAGGTGGTAGATGTTAAGGAATACTGGTTGGTGGGCGTAGGTTCAGAGTGGCATTCCTTTTTCGTCATGGTATGGGATGGCGGGGGATTCCAGTGCCCAAGAGTGACTATCAAATTTGGAATGAGAGGTGAGCTAGGTCGTTATGTAATCCCATCCAATTTGGTGTTGGATGGGAGAATGGCGCGCCGCATTTTTTAGGTCTTGGCGCTTGGTGTCAGAGTTGCGTTTGAGAAGTCAGAACTTACTCCTTCCCCCCTCTTCCTTCTGGTCTCGTCAATGCAGCCTCGTATACTGAGCTCAAATACCATAGCAGGAGCAAAGCCAAAACTACTTTTCAACAAAATGTCTTGCACACCAGCAGCAGCGTAAAAACTCCCCAAGATAAACTACTACTGCTGCACCGAAATGATATAGCTGTAAACTGTCCCAAAACTCCTTTTGCAGTATATAATTGGTAGACTTTCTGACACATCTTTCCTACCAAGTGCCAAGACGCAACGCACCATTGCAGCGCACGATTCTGCCACGCACCACCAAACTGGTTAGGTTAAATAACGACCCAGCTTACGTATAATTCCAAATTTGGCAACCACCTTCTGGCGCTTGAATCCTTGGGCCATTCAATATTTTGAGGAAGGAGAAGATCCACTCATGAACCTGGAATCAATCATCGGCATTCTCCAACATCCACCACCGCATGCATCCGAATCTCAAAAACACGAGAGCTACTTAAAACCAGCGCGCCTCTAACACAGCGTATAAAGATCCGTGGTCACAGCCGATTCTGCACCAACACGGAAATTTCAAAATAAGATCGAATGTAAAACTAGTACTTCCCAGAATATTAATTGTTTAACCCTTTACGGGTGCGCCCAAATGCATCCGCTGTATAATCACTATGTAAAATAAACAGGTTTTTTACTGGTTAGATTGAAAACTTCTCGCCACTACAAACAGGGACATGAAGGCCAGTTCATTACGGAACAAAATGGCGCAGGTTTCATTCCCAAACATCAGGTGGGTGAGAAGCTGTGATCGTTTTTCCACAAGTCAGTTTTAAGACTTTATTTTTAAAGTGCAATGTAGTCCTTAAAAGATTAACATGAACGAAGCTGATCTATGCTAACATTTTGAGTGAATGTTCCTCGAAATTTCTCAAAAACAGCTGGTTTTCGTCTAAAACTTTTGGAATGACCGTATTTGTTGTGAAACTTGTAAAATAGATAGAAAAATACAGCAGTTTTTTCAAAACTTGGTAAGGTTCAGTTTGGCAGTGGTGCACTACATTATACAACCTTGGCTATGCCAAACTGAAGTTGACATTATTTTTAAGTTCTTTTTCAAAAATTAGAAAAATAAGACCCAGTTTTGGGAAATTCTGGATCCCAAAAAATGGTTCCCTGTTTGCACTTTTACCTCACAAAACTTGAAATGTTTGAGACGTATCCTTTATTGAAACAATATCCAGGAAAGATTGAGCCATCTAGTCGGTCGTATCAGATTATCATGAGGTGTGCGCTTAAGACACTTGTTAAATGGCAGTCCTCATTCCACTCTAACCATGGTACTAGCAGACATGAAAGCCTGATTTCCTCGTTATTCCTTCCTCATTTTAGCTGATTTCCTGTTTTTTTTTTTTAGCTTTGCAAAGTTCTTAAAAATGCATTCAAGTCCCTAAAACTGTTGTAATTTGGTGGCTTTCCTTCTATTTTCGCGTTTTCGACCAATAGTGACTTTCATCCCAGTCTAGCTCGGCTGATAATTGAATGTACCTGCCTTAACCAATATCCATGGCTTTGTGCTGCAAGTGTAGGATTGCTCAGCAGCCCGCACAATACTTTGTGTACATCACATCTTGATGAACTATCGTGATTACCATAGTGGCTCATCAACAGGGGCAGAAATCTCCGGATGGGGCCCCCCCTCTCTTAAGAGGCCGTTGGGCCTACAATTAATAGGAGAAAAAAAATTTCTGAAAATAATTATTCTTTGTCAGTTCCTTGTCAGGTCATAGCAGAGGAAGCCTGAACTTAGGTTTAGGTGATTTACTTTATTCTTAAAAATACGAACAGAGTAGTCATCAAGTGCTGGTGAAAATATGAAATCACAACGTTTCGGTTCCTAGGTCGGAACCGTTTTCAGGTGAAGGGTTTAAAACGTGTCAAACAACTTAAAACTAAAAATTAATAAAATAACAGCAGAGCTGGGCAGAGCTGACTTACAAGTTATAAGGATGTAAGGTTCCATGCTAAAAACTAAAACCAAATAAAATAAAAGTCAGTACAATTCGAAGGAATGTGCCAACAGTCACACCTAACTCGCCCAAGTCTGCTGGTAAAATAATGATGAGAACTCGCTCCGCTATGCTTTAAATACTGGGTCCCTGGATTTTGAATGATGGAAATGTGTTGATGCCAGCGTCATTGCATAATTTAATGTAGTCTTATAGGTGATTGGCCGTAGGTATTACGTGAATGTAGTCTTATAGGTGATTGGCCGTAGGTATTACGTGATTATGAACAGGTGGTTTGGTTAAATGAATACAAAGTGTTTCCAAGTTTCCGTGTGTTTTGGTGTTAGGAATTTGAAATAAAATTTTTGTTTGCGAAATTTCGGGGTTATGCCCTGTTATTTTGAAAGTGTTGAACCAGTTAGTTTTCTTGTTTCATTAATTTAAAGTTTGATTTGTGGGAACTAAGCCGTTTACATATTTCCTGTTTACTTTGGCCTACATAGGTGGCTGTGCATCCGGAACGGGCACAAGGTATGCTATAAATGTTGTCTTGTAAATCTGGCTGGAATATGTAGTATTTGGGGGGGGGGGGGGGGTGGAGAGGCTAAAGTTGGCTGTGAAGAGCACGGCTACTTTTACTAACAAGGCGCACATTATCAGTGTATAACTTCTTGCGAAGTGGTTCAGTAACTCCTCTTATGTAAGGGGCAACAGGAAATCCGGTGTTTTATGTTGTTGTTTCCGAGAGGTGGAGAGCCAATTAAAGTTATTATATTTACTGATAGTGGGTAAAGGAACCCCATTGCTAAGGTACTTATGGTAGATACTTATGGTACTTAGGTAAGGTAACTTAATATACACTGATAATGAGTGCCTTGTTAGTAAAAGTAGCTGCTCTCTTCACAGCCAACTTCAGCCTCCCCCCCTCATCTCCCAATACCAATACTACAATATTCTAACCAGATTTACAAAAGACACCATTTACAGCATACCTTGTTCCCGTTCTGCACGCACAGCCACACCTATGTAGGCCATTAAGCCTCATCTCCCCCCCCCCCATGTAGGCCAAAGTAAACAGGAAATATGTAAACGGCTTAGTTCCCACAAATCAAACTTTAAATTAATGAAACAAGAAAACTCACTGGTTCAATACTTTCAAGAAAAACGGCATGAACCCGAAATTTCGCAAACCAACAATTTTATTTCGAATTCCAAACACCAAAACACGCGAAAACTTGAAAACACTTTGTATTCATTTAACCAAACCACCTGTTCATAATCACTTAATACCTACAGCCAATCACCTACTAGACTACATGAAGTTATGCAATGACGCTGGCATCAACAGATTTCCACCAATCAAAATCCAGGGACCCACTATTCAAAGCATAGCCGACCTAGTTCTTTCATCATTTGACCAGCAGACTTGGGTGAGTTAAATGTGACTGTTGGCACATTCTTTTTAGCATGGAACCTTACATCCTTATGACTTGTAAGTTTTATATCCATGACCCAGCTCTGCTGTTATTTTATTAATTTTTAGTTTTAAGTTGTTTTACATGTTTTAAACCCTTCACCTGAAAACTGTTCCGACATAGGAACCGAAACGTAGTGATTTCGTATTTTCACCAGCACTTGATGGCTACTCTGTTTGTATTTTTAATAACTAAAGTGCTTTTTAACTTTCTACCTTTTGTTACTTTGTTTTTAGTAATTGTTGGATTTAGTGTAAGGTAAATCTTTCACATTCATGTTATGTCCTAACATGCATGGAGTTCAGGAAAGGAGAATAGTTCGCGCTATGAACTTCACCGGATAGCTGCAACAGCTAGCTGCAGGGAAGCACTCCCTCCGCTATTTGACTACCATGGCGTTCGACTTTAACCAATCAGAATGCCTCAATCCTCCCCCCCCCCCATCAGAATGCTGCTGGGAAAGGAACTTCAAAGTATTCTCATTGTATTCACTAAATGAAATCTGCGTCCATCGTAATTTTCTACACTATACAAGTGTTTAGTAATGATGCTGTGCTCTTTGGTAACTTGTGAAAGAGTTCTCGTAGGATTACGTAAATTACGACTTGGCTACGCAACTAAACGGTCTAGAAGAAAAGCATTTATGCAGACTTCAATAAACTCCTTTTATTAAAAGTGAAAAATGAAGATACTAGGCATATAATTGAGTTGGAAAGATCACAATTAACTTGGCTGAACGAGTGATGCTATAATACGTTAGTTTATTTTGTATGTTCTCATTTTCATCTGACACAATAATAATTCATGAGTATGAGAATATAACTCGCTCCGATCTTGACGAGACCATTTGGATAACTGCTACGACGAGTGAGATTTGCAGTTGAAATGAAGAGGCAATAGCATTGGTTCACTGATTTTAGACACAATACCAAATTAGTTCTAGTTTTTCCTCTAATTTTGAAGAGACAATAACGCTTAAGCCAACAAAGTTTTAGATTGCTTCAAATTGGTGTAAGCGTTATTGTCTCTTCAAAATTCGTAAGTCAAGCCAAGTAAAATGAGCCTGTCGGCATTCAAAATTTTTCCTCTAAATCCCGGAAATTTTCGCCTCCAAATATTTGCTGTCGTCTTCAGGTGAAAGTTCTGATCTTTCCACTACCTTCCAACGTACTTCCATGTTTGAATTTCCCCATTTTCCCTCTTCCACAACTGTACTTAGTCGGATGTCTTGGCTGCAGCAATTATCGTCATCCTCTCTAGTTTGTGATGTATTGGACAGTGCTGTGTCGGGAAGGAAGTCAAACCCCTCCATCTAACTTGCTATTCAGTTCAGGAATAACTATTTTCATAATTCGTTTGTACGCTGGCTCTCCTGGCACGTTTATGAGCTTCATCGAGCTTTCCCGGCAGTGCTGAATGAATGTACAAGAGCCAGAGGGAAATTTAAATGTGGAAAAACTTTGGAATGAAGAGGTAATGGAAAGTGCAGTCTACTCTGCAAGTCTCGTGCCCTTCGCCTGAAGAATACAAGCAAGTACTTGCAGTTGAAAATTCGCAGGTTTTAGAGGAAAAGCTTGAACTATTTTGGTGTTGGCGTCTAAAAACTAAGTTGTCGTGATCGAAAACCAAAGTACTGTATTGTTACAGAAATATTGGTATTTCACTGTTGTCATTTGTAATCGTCACATTAACAGAACTCTCACTATCGTTTATTACGGCAGTGGCTTTTGTGTTAATTCATGTAGTGCTTCAGACCGCTGGACTTGGTATTTGGACCTCCTTACCGCTGTTACCATATACTGACGAATTGAACCCACGACCTCTGAAACCAAAGGCCGGAGTCCTACCACTCAGCCATACTGACATGGGAAAAAGGAAACATCCATAGGATGTATCTAACACGCCGCCGAAGGTCGTGGGTTCGATTCCCCACTCAGGCAGTCTGACATTTAAGTCCAAAAGGCAACAAAAATAGGTTTGCGTCCGTATTTATTTAACACTTATCGAGCCCAATTGGCTTTCTGTCCCGTTTCAGGGTTCGCACAAGTCTTAAATTCCTTAAAAAGTCTTGATTTTAAAAGACTAAATTTAAGGCCTTAAAAAGTCTGGGATTTCAGCATTGTCGTTGATTGGTCTTAAAAAGTCTGGAATTTAAAGTTTACTGTATTAAAATGTCATTGTGTACCTACTATAATTAATAAACTTAAGTGTTGGTTTTGCTATTAAACTTCAATTATCGCATATTTAATAATCTTCTGTCGGCGGCTGGGTTGCGTCGTAGCTCTGAGCCCGTCTGTCACAACGCTACCTTAGTGGAGTCTATTTTTAGCTTTCCCTCCTCACTTCCCTCACCGCCGTAATGGACTTGTCCGGTCAGCTAGGAAAGCGACAAAATCAAAAGTTGAGGTAGAATTTGCAAAACTCCATCGTCACAATTGATTTGGATAGTAGAGGTAGTTTTCATTTTAAAAAGTGGAATATTAAGTTTGTAACTTGCTTTTATGTACTTTTTTTTTAAATGCGGAAATTGGTCTACAGCCATTGCATACTTTTGGTTTGCATCATGCTTTTTTCTGGCCATGTGGCTTCATACCGCTGGTTCGCCCATCGTGCTTACGCTGTACTATTTCTAACGCATGGGAAAAATATGTTGTAAATATGCTGTACTGTACTTGGTCCTAAAAAATCCTTAATTTAATCGCCATACTATTCGAATAAAGCCGATGTCGCTTACAACTGCGGGTAGTTTTTATTGGCATGTAGTTTCAAATTTTATTTATTATCTTAAAGTGAGTGCACTGAAATCCTTACTTCGGCAAATCTAGCTTTGCAAAACGATCGGCAAGTTCGTTTAGAAATTAGAAAACTGTTTTCTGTTGTAGTGTGCATAGTCAATATGATATAATTATTGAACTAATTGGTGACTGCTTTAACTGGAAGCAGTATCTGGATGGAGCTTTTTTGTTTATTTGGATGCAGGGAAGTGACTACCTCTCCTGTTTTGACACTGGCTTGGTGACGTAGAAGTTTCACTTATTGATTAGCGAAAATATATGGGGGGGGGGAGTTGATCCCCCTCCCCACAAGAAATTTTAACTACGCCCTATAACTGGTAGTTTCATGTTCGCAGGTCAATGAACTTTCAAATGCCCCAGTAATTGAACCAAAATTGCCCCGTAATATTAAAAAAAAAAATTCAAAATTAACGATGGTTGCAGTGTTGGTAGCATTGGAAGTGACGACGGCCCTAGTTTTTATAAGAAAAAAGGCACTAAAATTATAACAATAGTTCATTTAGTCCTTGATTTATAGGGCTCAAAGCAGAGCAACAATTAGTTAAGATCAACAATGGTAAAATTTTAATTTTAAATGCAGGAAAGTGGAGCCAAATTTGCGTAACTTGATGCTACAAGCTACAAGCAGCATTTGTTTTTGCAATTCTACTTGGATAGCATTACAGGGGGAAATTAGCACCGGCCACTAGCCAGCTGGCTATTAAATGCTGTCATTTGGCGACTAAAAATTTAGCACCAGCGGCCACTTTGGCCACTTGTCATGACTGCATTTAAGAGCTTCCCACTTTTGATAACAAAAATTCTGCTAAAATTATTTAATTGTGACTGTTAGATGTAATCCTTAATGCCTTCAAATTAGCTTTTTAAAGTTATTTTTTAAAACTCCAAGCGTCTGAATGAAATTAAAAATTGCTACCAACAAAAACAAAACTACTGATGCCCAGTTTGTTTCACTGCAGCTGGGGTATAATCAATTTAAAAAGTAGGCCTAGCCCCCAAAAAATATGGTAATTTTTTTGTTTTGTGACTAGGAAGGAATGGAGGGCTCCCCTTTCTGTCGACTAAAATTTTACTGTGGCGACTAAACTTTTGTCATCTGCTGGTCACTGGCCGGTACATCAAAAAGTTAATTTTCACCTATAGATAGCATGTTAACTACACACTTTAGAAGACAAGTCTTTTTTTCTTAAATATGTCGTGAAACATGACTTGACTTGGGGGATCAATAATTTTTTTCCGTTAAAACTATATCAACAAAACATATTTTCCGATAACATTTGTTAGCTACTAATTTATAAATTTACTTTTAAAAAATCGCATAGACTAATGCAATTATGATTTTACAACGCGATTTAAAATTATGTCTTAAATTTCAGTGTGCTGTGTCTTAAAAAGTCTTAAAAAGCCTTAAATTCAGTATTTGTGAAGCCGTGCGAACCCTGCGTTTGTATTTGTTACTAAATACGGTAATGGTAAAACCCGAATATCCCGAAAAGTATTTCAGATAGAATTTGGTCTTTCAACTCGTGCATTTCACGAGCCAATGCTCTAGTCAATAAATTTCAAACAAACTGCAAAAAAAATTGGCGTATATGTTATATGGTTCCAAAATCACTCAAAACAAAACCCAGTTTCGGTCGAACCTCGCTCGTTTGGCCATTACTTAAACTGCAAAGTTTACAATGTCCACTTCCCAACGCTTTTTTTGTCCGGTCTAAGGAACAATTAGTAAAATGTAAATTTTACCGTAAGAATGGTTGTAGAACAGCATAAATCATATTGAGAATCATATTTTGCTTTTGAATTTTATTTTGTACAAAATTCGCCCCACCCGACATCACACTTTGCCCTACATGGGGGTCCTCTATGTAATTATTTCCGGGCTGGCCCAGAACAACCTGATCTGCCCCTGCTCGTCAACAGTGTGGCCTCTTAACAGATGCTGATTAATTCTGATTTGCAATTGCTTCAACAGTGTTATGATATGAGGCTGTTGGGTTTTCAAAAATGTATTTGTGATTGCAATTGTATAACGGGAAGTACAATGGATACTTTATACCTTTTGTGTTTTTTACCACATTTTTAATGACCATTTTTTTTTTTACTTCTTGTGTTTAACTTGTACCATTTTTATTTTTATTTTTTGCAACAGGTGCACTAGTACGAGGCCCTAGGCGTTTGGACACAAGTGACCATGGATATCTACATGCAGTGGATATCGACATGCATTAGCAAAAGGAAGACTGTTTTTACAAGTTTTGTTTTAAGCATTTGGTCGGTTAAGTTGCCTGTAGCCACTTATTTCCGCACCTGGCTTTGTTAATCATTTCTCGTGCTTTGGTACGGTTAAGTTGCCCGGAGCCTCTTACTTCCATACCTGGCTTTTTCCACGCCTGGCTTTGCTTCATCAATGTCATGTTGTTTCAACACTATAAGCATTTGTTATGGTTTAAGTTGTTAGGCTTATACTTCCTTGCATGTCTTGTTGCGTCTGTCTGATAAGTTTCTGTTAAGTATTTGGTATGGTTAAGTTGCCCGAAGGCTCTTACTTCCATACCTGGCTTTGCTTCATCAATGTCGTGTTGTATCTACACTATAAGCATTTGTTATGGTTTAAGTCGAACTTCCTTGCCTGTCTTTGTTGTATCTACGTTTGATGGTTTCTGTTAGTATTTGGTATGGATAAGTTGCCAGTAGGCTCTTACTTCCATACCTGGCTTTGTACCTGGCTTCTTCCACGCCTGGCTTTGCTTCATCAATGTCGTGTCGTATCTACACTATAAGCATTTGTTATGGTTTTAAGTTGTTGGGCTCGTACTTCCTTGCCTGTCTTTGTTGTGTCTATTTCTGATGGTTTCTGTTAAGTATTTGGTATGGTTAAGTTGCCCGGAGGCTCTTACTTCCATACCTGGCTTCTTCCACGCCTGTCTTTGCTTCATCAATGTCGTGTTGTATCTACACTATAAGCATTCGTTATGGTTTAAGTTGTTAGGCTCGTACTTCCTTGCCTGTCTTTGTTGTGTCTAGTTCTGATGGTTTCTGTTAAGTATTTGGTATGGTTAAGTTGCCCGGAGGCTCTTACTTCCATACCTGGCTTCTTCCACGCCTGGCTTTGCTTCATCAATGTCGTGTTGTATCTACATTATAAGCATTCGTTTTGGTTTAAGTTGTTAAGCTTGTTCTTCCTTGCATGTCTTTGTTGTGTCTATTTCTGATGGTTTCTGTTAAGTATTTGGTATGGTTAAGTTGCCCGGAGGCTCTTACTTCCATACCTGGCTTCTTCCACGCCTGGCTTTGCTTCATCAATGCCGTGTTGTATCTACACTATAAGCATTCGTTATGGTTTAAGTTGTTAGGCTCATACTTCCTTGCCTGTCTTTGTTGTGTCTATTTCTGATGGTTTCTGTTAAGTATTTGGTATGGTTAAGTTGCCCGGAGGCTCTTACTTCCATACCTTGCTTTGATCAATGTCACATGGTTTTTATACGATTTCGTTATGGTCAAATTGGCTGTCGGCTCTTACGATTTTTGTTGCATCAATATTAATTAATAATGATTTAGCCACGATAGTGACTGGGAGGACAGAAGGGCAGGTGCCACTTACACTGGTCCCGTGGTTAAATTAAGTCAGCGGTATTTTTTACGCTTAAGGAAATTGTGTAGATTGCATGCCCTGAGTAATGTCTTAAAGTGTTGAGGGCAACGAGCAGAGACCACATTCTCGGGAAGGGCGTTCCATACCAGTGTGACCCTGTACGAGAAAAAGCTTCTTCGACATTCAGTGCGAGCCGGCTGGACCACCAACTTAAATGAATGCCCGCGTGTTGCCTTGTACGAATGAAGTTCGAAAAAGGGTAAATCGACGGAAAGGAATCCATGAACAATCCTATAGGTAAGAAGCAGGTCCGCACGAAGACGGCGCAGTTCCAGCGACTCCAGGCCCGCACGTTCCAGACGAATGTCATAAGGAAGATTTTTGAAACCGGGTAACCCCTTGGTGAACCTGCGCTGTACACGTTCAACTTTATCAATGTCTCCCAAGAGAGTGGGCGACCATACCTGGCTTGCATACTCAAGAGTAGGTCGCACGAAGACCCGGAAGGCCCAGACCTTAATTGGGATGCTACCAGATATGAAGCATCGATTTACAATTGCCAGCTTGCGAAAAGCATTTTTCGTGATGACATCACAGTGATGGGATGCCTTTAAATCAGAGTTAAGGTAAATACCAAGGTCTTTTATGGTACGGACAGGGGGTAGCTGTGTGTCTCCCAAACAGTATTGAAAATCATATCGGTCTGGTCCAATATGAAACGTCTGGCACTTGTGTAGAGCGAGCGGCAATTGCCACTCGACGCTCCAGTCCAGAACATACTTAATGTCAGCAGACAGGGACATACAGTCAGACAAACCTTCCGGAAGATGCCTGCCCAACTTCAAGTCGTCGGCAAACTTGAAGAGGTTGGATGAGTCATTGGAACAGTCGAGGTCATTTAAATAAATAAGGAACAGGAGCGGACCCAAGACTGATCCCTGCGGTACACCACTCAAGATCGCACTGCAGGAAGAGGTTGAACCATTAATAAGGACCCGTTGGGTTCTACCCTGTAAAAAAGATGATACCCAGGCCAGCAGTTTACCCGTAAAACCCAAATACTCGAGTTTAGCAAGCAGCTTCGAGTGTACTACTGACTCAAAGGCCTTTTGAAAATCGAAATAGATGACATCAGTCTGGACGCCGAGATCAAGAGCGCTAGTCCACAGGTCAAGGCAGGTCAATAGCTGGCAAGTTGAAGAACGGCCCGGAAGGAAACCGTATTGGTCGCTACGAAGAATATCATTTTCCAGAAGGTACGTCTGCATAAAGGTTTTAACAATAGACTCCATAACCTTGCAAGGCACTACGGTAAGGGCGATTGGTCGATAGTTACCAGGGTCTGAAGGATCACCCTTCTTGAACACTGGAACAACGTTTGCTGTGCGCCAGGATTTGGGCAAAATGCCAGAACGAAAAGTAAGATTAAAAATACGGGTAAGCGGGGTAGCAATTTCGTAAGCAATTTGTTTATAGTAGTAAGCCGAAAAACCATCGGGCCCCACCGCATGGCTCTGATTTAAGTTGTTTAGAGAGTTTTTAACGGAGGTAATGTCGAAATTAACAGTGCCATTGCAGGAGCAATTTAATTTTTTCAATGAGAATATGCCAGTAGGAAGTTTGCCGTTGTCAATGGTAGCGTTAGACGCAAAAGACTGATTCAAAATTTCGGCCTTAAGGGTGTCGTCAGTGATGAAATCATTTGCCAGTTTGAGTGGAGGCACTGCCCTGGAAGTGTTGGTGTTACGCTTATACAAGCGGAATAAGGCCGATGGGTTTCCCTCCCTGATAGCATTGATTTCCTTTGCACGAAGCCAATCATTAGCAGAAGTTGCGTAAAGTGTGCGGATGGTGTTGTAAATGGCAAGGTTTTCGGCACTAGGTGTTTTTTTCCAACGGCGCCAAAGGAGAAGTTTCCTTTGACGAAGCTTTATCAGAGAACCCGGCAATGGAGAATTTGTTTTCTTCCTTCGGGGAACACTCTGTCTGCAGTTGTTCGTACATTGGACAAGATATGCATGGAAACGAGACCAAGCAAGATCAACATTTTCAGAGTGGATAGGAATGATGGTATTCCAATTTGTATTGCTCAAAATGGGACGAAGGAGAGTAAAATCTATTTTTCCCATGGGTAAGGGACTGAACACATTTCTTGAAACAGTGGTGTTTAACCGAAAGGTGATCATACAATGGTCACTTGTGCCAAAATGGACAGTAACGTCCACATCGAAAATTAGCCGCTCATTTCCGCAAAAAATAAGGTCAAGAATTTTGTTTCCCCGTGTGGGTTTGGTGACGAGTTGGTTTAGGCCCAGAGGCTTAATTTGGTCAATGAAGGCCTGGTGTTGTCTATCTCTAGCAGAGAAAAGGGTCCAGTCGGCGGATGACAAATTAAAGTCGCCCAAAATGATGTCTCATGGTTCTCCTGATATCTCATGGTTTCTGCAATCATTTGGTATTGTGAAGTTGCCCATTGGCTCGTCTTCCATACCTGGCTTTGTTTCATCAATGTCGTGTTGTTTCTATAAGCATTCGCTGTGGTTAAGTTGTCCATAGGCTCTTACTTCCGTGCCTGTTGTTGTTGCATCTATGTCTGATGGTTTTTGTTAAGTATTTGGTATGGTTAACTTGCCCGTAGGCTCCTACTTCTATACCTGACATTGTTTCATCAATGTCGCATAGTTTTTACACGATTTCGGTATGGTTAAGTTGTCCATTGGCTCTTACATCCGTACCTGGCTTGGGTGATTCAGTGTCACTGGATCTGTCGCATATGACTTGCCAGTAGGTTCACACTCAATATTTGTCAACAATTTTAGTCGTAGTAAATAATTCATAGGAGAAAAAAAAAAACCACTAATTTATGCGTGGTATTTATTATGTAAAGAAATTGTTTGGCATATCCTAAATCCTGGGGCAAAATCAACTTCAAATTCATGTTTTTCTGCCAGTCTTTTTTTTTACCTAAAGCCCGATTCACTTAACGATGAGTGTAAATAACCTTTGTGTTGGTGTGTCCTTTCTTTTAAATCTGTCATTAATTCGTTCATTCTTAAACCAAGAAATGGAATATTTTTGTCCACAATTGATTGTGGTTACCAGATGGTTTCTAGTTACGTATTAATAACTTCCGTTTGATAACTGTTCAGTGATTAGCATTTAAGAAAGAGGTAGGAATATTTTCAGTATTCACTTTTAAATCCTAAGTATCGTAGTACGCTTATTGGCTCTTAACTTCCATACTTCTTGCGTAACTTCCTTGATAACTTCTATGTTTGTCCTCTAAGCATCTGCATCTTATCAATATTTGCAGATGCTTGATATTTATAAGCAATTTTGTTGTTTAAGGCAATTGTTTAACCATTCAGTGGTTAGTGCATAAAGTATGTTTAGTACCATTGCTTGGCTTGACCCATAGTGTGACTATACTTTGTAAAGTATGCCCGAGTTACCCATTGGTTCTCACTTCCATACTCTTCAATCATTAGCATTAGCATTTAAATATTTTAATTGGGCTAATTAAAAAAATATTTGACATAATTGAGTTGCCCCCTCAATAATCGGCTCTGAATTCCACACCATTTGCCATATAACAGTTTTATTTGAAAATCATGTACGAAAGACATTTTGGACTGCTGCGTTTGTTTTCAGTTTGGTTGAATTATGCATTGGCTCATTTCACTACTAGTACTGAATAAACAATTTCAGCTTGTGGTTTTAAACATGTGTTGTTTGGCTGAGTTGTCCCTTGGTTCTGCATTCCTCAAGACTTATGGCTGTTGGGCGATAAGTTAGCTCCTGTCTGGTGATTTTCAATTTTTGCAGAAGGTACAGATCTATGATATGATCTAGATTAGGTGTTTGATTAATATCTCTGTAATGTGTGGTAAAGTGGCAAGCCGGACCACTGCACTGTGACTGAGGATGGTGCTAATGATCAAGTTGTCGACGTGCCATTAAGCCCCCCCCCCCCTGACCACTGCACTTTGACTGAGGTTGGCGCTAATGACCTAGCTGTCGACGCGCCATTAAGCCTCAAACCCTCCCCCCACCTTTTCAAAAAGAATGAGAAGTAACAATTTCAAATACGATTACCCATTATGATTGCAAGTGCCAAACATCTGGTTCCGCCGAGATCGGGATTAGTGACCAACTTCTTGATTTCTTTAAATATTGCCAGCTATTAACATGACCTCCTGACCTAATTGCTCCTCCACTCGGCATTTCTACTCTTGTTACCGTGATAGAAAATCGTCAAGAAAGTTAATCGATTTACTGTTCTGATGCACAAATTCGACATGGTGCGTTACAAGTCTGGCGTACCAATTTGACCATCTCTTAAAACGACGTAAATAGGGGAGTCTTAAGTCCGGATGACATAAAACGACTCCTACTTGGTCTCTGTCTCTAGCATTTGAAAGCACAGTTCAAATTACACTAGCAAAGGCGGCTTCTAAATCATCGGATAAGGTCATTTTATGTGCAGCTAGTTTGTTAGTGAGAAATGGTTGAAAATGAACGTGATAGTCCGTTCCTTCTGAATTAAATCTTAACTCGCCTTGATTCAATTGATATAATCCTCTATATTGTATCCTAGACAGTTGCTTGGAGAATCTAAGCCAGGTTGAAGACAGGGATGAGTGTCCAAGTTGTATTCTTCTCCATCATCACTTTCCGCCTTTATACTCGAGAGCTGGTGGCGGCGTAAGAGTTGGTCTCAGTGGAGAGGTGGAAGGAGCTCCGTCAGTAATTTATTTTTTAGGCTTACTATTTTGTAAGGATGAATCTTGGGAAACAGGAGTAGATGAACAGTGTTGATGACTCATTTCTCCTTTCTTCGGTTGATGAACGGCGGCTGAAAATCGGCACTGTTGAGGAAGAGGGAGCTGGGGAAGTTGGTCGAGATTTTGACCTTTTTTCTACCCCCTTTGCCTTTTTTTTTGAAATTCACCGTTTAGAGTGCACGCCTGTCCCTTACGCTTTACCGCACCGAAACTTGTTGCACAACTGAATTGGTGGAATTAAAGAAATTAGATAATTTGGAAGTTTCGAATCGTTTTGCATGGCTAATGGGAATTTAACGAGCCATTTGAGGAATAAATACTAGACTTGATGCTGAGGAAACTGGACTAGATGGAACGTAGTATGGAAGCACAGGAGTGAAAATTTCTCACTTTCACTAATTGGGTGATTATTTGCACAGATAGGATTGCAAGTTTTTGGTTCACTCGTCAGAATTGAGTAAATTTTCTTTGTGAAAAACCTCGCTGGCGAGGAGCCATAATGTTCTATCTACAGACTAGCTAATTTTGAGAAATCTTTGTTTAAAGACTAAAAAAAATCCCCAAAATCAATTTATTGAGGTCTCTTAATGAAACTACTTTCAATATTATGATGGATTGAACTAAAAAATTTATTTTTGAAGTTCACGACCTGTGACCTAGAAACTGCAGTTAGAACAAATTTGCTCTAAAGGATTGTGCTTCAGAAATTCTGGCAACAATGTTATAAGTAACTTAATTGACAGTTTCAATGTTTTTTTTTTATACCTAATATGCAGTTTCTCATATGTAGGATTTAAGAACAAAGCAGACGTAGCATAATGATGGCTGTGAGACTGATAACTCATTTTGTTTCGTGAGTGGGCTGTCAAAGTATGGCTGTTGTCATATGCTATCCATTTGATGTCGCAATGTAGTCCTTTTTTCTTATCTTCAGCAATACTTACTGGTTTTCAATAGGCTAATGGTAATTAAGTGCTCCAGATAAACAGCTCTGCACCTTGTAGTAAACAATCACGCTGTTACTTTCTGATGTAATTTCATCATGAAAGTAATTTTCACATCGCAGCAGTTTTCTTAACTCTTGAGGCAACGCATTGATGCAACACCTGCGAATGCTCTGGAAGACCCACTTTCGACCCACTTTGATAATCACTTCTTCCCATCGATAAAATCCTTTTGGCCTATTTCATGAACTATGTAAAGAGGCTTTTTTCATGCATTATATATATGGGGAAATTGTGGAGTGCATGGATTCACATTCCATCAAAGAAATGCAAACCTCAAAATAATTATGGTTAATTCCAAATTCGAGGATTTCAGCAAAGCAGCGATAAACATGGAACACAGAATACAATTGCGATTTTTACTGCCACACGTATCGCAATAAAGAATGGCGTTCTTTATTCCTTTTTTCCTCTTCCATTAACCAAATCCAAAGAGCTGTAGCAACGTCATTGACACCTCTACCGTCTTTGTCTTCGGACTACATACAGCAGTGTCCTCAGTTAGTCAAAGCTCAAAGGGTTTTGTAGTGAGCATTAAGGGACTCACTGGTCCCAAAATGATTCCAGCTTGTAGTTAACTTAGGGAATTGATATTTGGCAGATATAAGATACTAAATTAGTATTTCAAAAAAATCCAATCCCATGCCCCCAGGGCATTTCGTTCTTAGGTTGCGCAACATTATGCACGGTTGGTTTCAGGAACAGGTTGTGACTAAACTAAAGTAGCTAGGAAGATACAGTTTGTTTTGTTGGATTTAGCACACTTTTTTGCATAATATGTATTTTCAAAGTTTTTGCACACTTTGAAGTATCCTAAATAAGTTGACTAAGGCGATGAAATAAAACATCAAAGGCAGGAGTTTACTTTTTCACTTGCAGATCTACAAGAAGTTATTGTGCTATGAAGATAATACATATTTTTTCTGAGAACACTCGCAGCTTTCCAAAAAGTCCAAGTTTATGCAAATCCATCCACTAGAAGCGGAGAAAGTGGTTCCTAAAGTTACGTTTACGTTGAAAACTGCGAAGCGAGAAATCTTGGCTCAAATAATACCTGTGTAGTTTTTTACGTAAATCGCCACACAAAATGCAACTTTCGGTACAGTTTTCTCCGCTTCTATTGTATGGATTTACATAAACTTTGACTTTTTAGAAAGCTAGGGGTGTCTAATACAAACCCTTGTATTATGATTACATTATACAAATATGTTGCAATGTAGTTGGCCAAAAACTAAACCGCTGTGTGAAACTGAGGTAAAAAAAAAAAAGACTTTTACGTGGAAAGTTTGCAAACTGGAGGAAATCAATATTAAAATGGTTGTTTCTATTGGTTTTACAGGTTCTTAGACGCTGCAGAATCATAGCCTACTTGTATATTTTTTTTTTATAAATCAAACAACTTGTTTTGATTAAAAAAAAAAACGTAACATGTGATTTGGGCTCTTTGTTTCTTAGCACTTTTGCAGAAAAACAAAAAAAAATTAAAATAGCCTATTCAGGCATAGACGAGTCAGTAAAACCAAAAAGATATGCACTACATTGGCATGTTAGAAATGGTTGTGGCCTAGCATTTTTGCAGAACAAACAAAAAATATTAGCCTATTCAGCATAGACGAACCCGTAAAAACCAAAAATTAAGCTCCTTTTCCGTATGATAGTCCTCCTTCTTTGGCAATCCTCTTTTCCTCTTCGCGGCATTTCTTGATAGCAGCAATTTGGCGTGCTTTCTTCAGGGTTTGCGAGCTTTTCTTGAGACTTTGCTTCAACCAGATTCGGTCCTTTTTCATAACTACTGCTAATGTGCAAGCACCAACCTTTAAATCTGCCATCTTCATTTTTTCCATAATTTCGTGTCTTCCGCCATTGAACTGGGCTATTGCACTAGCAACTCCGAAGTCAATCCTGTTCTTTGACACGAATAAGTGTTTAGGGCGTTTGCCACAAATCACTGAATGCAGGGATTCGTTGGCGTTCTGTGTTTTGCGCTGTAAACACCGGCTTAGGAGGTTTTCCGACCCCAGTTGCTGATACACCTTGATTACCCTATCGGCAACTGCCTTAGAAATATGTATGTTCATATTGTCTTTGTGTGGTCCAGGTGGTTTCCTCTGACTAATGGCTCTCTGAAAAAAACAGTAGGAGTCTTCACCTTTAGGGCATCGATGATGGTAATGTTTAGCATCTGTAGACATACAATGAATGGTACAGTCCAGAAAACACGTCATTCCGCATTTGCTTCAGATTTCCCGTATTCTTTGTGATGGCGTCTTGGTAGTAACTTTGTAACTTTATCATTGTCTTGACCGTTAGACAAGCACCACCAAGTTTTTCGTCCTTTGCCAAGTTCCGTAGTGTAGTGCCCATCCTTTTTGCGACATGATTGACACATTCTTCTTTTTGGATTTCCACTTCGGGCCCGTACACTTGTAGTTTCTGAAGGTGATCAAACGTTTTCGAGTCACCATCAGAAATAACAGTTGTATAACGAAAGTTATATTTTTCAATACTCCTTTTCCAGATTTTCTCGGCAACCTCCACCTCCATAGCTCCAGACGACCCTTCATAATTCATTTGGCAATCCTATTGGTGCTGCAAAAGCCAGTCGTCCAATTCCTTACTGCCTTCCTTTAGTTTGTTTCGTTGCCGAGTACAGCTTCGGCAAAATTTGGATAGCACTTCGTAATCTACTTGTTGATTGTCGCCATCTTGATGGTGTTCGCCGTCGTTTCCGTCTTCCGCATGACATTGCGCGTCAGTTGGGCGATAAGTCTGTCCTCCTGACCCGTGTTTTTCAATTTTTGCAGGAGGTACAGATGTATGACAAGATTTAGGTTAGGGGTTTGAATAACATCTCTGTAATGTGTGGTGCAGTGGCAACCCCGACCACTGCACTGTGACTGAGGTTGGCGCTAATGACCGATGTACCGATCTTGGAATTTCTTCTTCTGTTGAAGGTTTCCAGCGCTTTCCTACATTTTCTCTACATTTCGCTTGAAGCTTCTTCGTTTTTTTTCCCAAAACTTTTCACTCTTGGCATTTTTGTTCGGTAAAAATCAAATAAAACGCAAGAAATCACGGACAACATAAGCTGACAAGCGTCAAAAATGGCGGCCGTCAGCGAGTGAGAAAGTTCTCAGCTCTTTAAATCGTGACGTCACAGGGACGCAGGAGCCAACCGGAGCGCTTCAATTGATCATGATCAAGCTATCGACGCGCCATTGAACCTCAATCCTCCCCCCCCCCCCCCCAATTGATCACGTGACCAATTCTTGACGCCTCAGCCAATTGAAAAGCAGCTTACAAGGCTTTTTGATTCCCTTCTACAGGCCGTTTGAAAGATCGCACAAGATTGGACAGAGGCTTGAATTTGAGCGCGAAGTTGTAGCTTTCATTGAAAAAAAACCGCGAAGCGAGCCGATGTTTACAACCGGAGATACGCTGCTCGGAAGTTAGTGTTTATTTATCGACTTTGGAATCAATTTTGATCAAAATTTTAGCTTTGTGCCATAGACATGGATTACGAAAACATTAATTTCACATCAAAAGCATTGGAAATTTGGAAAATCGGTTGCATAGACGGACTCGACACAGGTTAAAGGTAGGGAAACGACCATTTTTTATTTTTCGTTTTTTTTGGTTGAAAATTGATTTTTTTGATCAGTGAGTCTCCTTAAGCAGTGAGCTTCCGGTTATTTGCCCGACGAAGCCATAAGGCATATTTAGAACAATACAGTTATACATGTTGACCTTTCCGCACGTTGACATGTTGACATGTTGATCTGCAGTGAAGGGTTTTGGAACAGTAAGCTCCTGTTCCAAGTCAAACGTTGCACATACCACTAAGTTGGCATCTTTCTTTTTGTCATCTTCTTTGGCTTGACATGCCTGTACTTTACGCCACAAGTGCGATTGATGATACAGCCTTCTCGGCTGTATACTCTCAGGTACCACAGTGGGCCTTGCTGAGCTTATGAACCGCTGCTTGAAGCTTGGGTTGAACACATCTCTGTAATTGTTCTGCCTAACAGGTTTTAAATTAGATGGCAACCATTTAGTACACAAAATGTGCAGATGGCTCTCTAAATATTCTTGTTTCGAATCTGATCGGCAACATGGCTTTCGACTCGAGGAAAAAGATTGATCCTTTACTAGTTATATGGATGAAACTGAGACTTATTTTGCACCTTAAGTTTGTAGAAGGCAAAACACAATCGTGACATTTTCAATGGTGAATTTAACTTCTGTTGCGAAATGTCAAGCATGCATAGTAGTTCTTTTTACTAAAGAGTCGTGGTTTTCATCTCCGTCCTCATC
This sequence comes from Lithobius niger, assembly GCA_023313725.1. Classification (NCBI taxonomy): domain Eukaryota; kingdom Metazoa; phylum Arthropoda; class Chilopoda; order Lithobiomorpha; family Lithobiidae; genus Lithobius; species Lithobius niger. The sequence continues at coordinate 3,316 of JAHWFP010185569.1, read as the reverse complement.
TTCTACTGTAGCTCATAAAGGCGTTGGCTGGGGTTTATAATTGCCTCGGCGGGTCCGAAAGCCTCGATCTCTTCTTCCTCCGACAGATTAACTTTCGCATTACTACCAACATCTTTCTCTCGAGCATAAACATCATCCAAGGTGTCGTGCAAATCCTCCACAGCTGAAATTTGCATTTTCATTAGAAAAAAAGATACAGTTCAACGGATTCTTTAGCCTGACGAGTATCATTCAACGAAATCGTCGAACACGAAATGCTTTGCATCATTATTACCTAAGTAACATGTCCATAAGAAAACCTAAAATTTGACTGTGCAGTACTCCTTTTTTCTGTCTTTATCACACAAATTATTAAAGTGGCCTAGCATGGGAATGATTTGCTGCTTCCCTAAAAGGACCATAAAATCTTGAAAGCTCTCTGGTTGCAACAACGCTACCACTAAGGTTAGCTTGTATTAAAACTGTGTTTAGTGCAGCAAGGAACACGGCTGAAATCAACACAAACTTACCTATGTATTACAGCACAAGCTGGTAGAAGAAAAATTCTGATTGATGCTGCAATCTACTGGGAATTAAGGAATTCAAAAGGACATGAAACATTATTTCACACACCAGAATTTTAACCGAGGAAATCTGCAGTTTGAATATTTGTGAAGGCCGACACGTTGACAGGGGTTTATAATTGCCGCAGTCAGCGGGTCCGAAACCCTCGATGTCATCTTCCTCCGACAGATTAACTATATATTTTTTTGCACCACTAAATAATTGCAGCACAAATTTTAGGAGCACGTAGGCCTATTTTTACAAACATTTATTTGAAGCACAAAATAATTGTAGCAGAAATAATTAAAGAAATTTCATGAAGAATTCATGAATTATTATTATGGTAGAGATTGTATTTGCAGCCAAAGGGCAACAATATATATTTGAATTTTCGGAGCACATATAACAAATGTCGCAGCACTGCTTTCTGGAGACATCAAGTGATTTTCCGGTCAGTAAAAAAAATAAGCAAAAGCATTTGTGAAGCACAAAACAGTTCGGAAAGAAAAAATAGAAGGCTATGCATGGAACTCTACAAATTGTTCAGCACTGCACAGACCAGGCTTGTCAACACACCCTGAGCACATTGTATGTATACATTTGCGTATTTTATTTCGTGAGCGTACACGACAAGGTTTCGTAGGATATTTCTTTTTGTCTGTGGGCGGAATCTTGACCATTCCGTGAATGGGTGTTGTTTGTTGGTAGTGTCTGCAATTTTACAACAACATTTCTTCACAAGTGTCAGCTATGAACGGCCAAAAGTGCACTGCTTCACCGTTTGAATGTTGAAACAACAATATTGTAGAAAAAATGTGCAATCCCATTTATTTTAACCACATGTAGCTTTTCCTTGCAGGATTGTAAGGCTTCAGTTCTTGATCTACAATATCTACAGATCCCATATACTCTTTGTACTTTGCAATTTGTAGAGGTTTCTTGATATATTTTTTTTCGCCTCCTGGCAAATTGCACACTTTATCAGTAAAACCAGCAGTATATTTAGTTGTCGAGACGTTTAGAATTTTTTCCATGAAACGAACTAAAAGTAAATCATCTGTCCTCAAATAACGTGATTCAGATGGTTGAAGTGGTTCATTTATTATTGCTATGGGCAAAACCCTGTCCGTACAAATTGTGCTGGTAACTAAAGTTTTGTGCGCCAATAAATAATTCTCTAATCTCACAGACGTATACCAATTGTCCAATAAAATGTGACGGCCTTCATCTAACAGATTTTGTGCTAAATACACGACAATTCTTTCAGACACAAAAAGTACAGCACTGCCCGGCAGGCTTGGGATGTTATATAAATCTTTGCCAATATAAATAGAAAAATTCCACGTGTAACCATCAATTTCTGGGTTACTTGAGTATAGGCAATAAAAATTCACCAAAATCTAGCACGTTTTGATGTACTACCGAAAATGCCGTCAACCTTTATACAATATTCATCCACAGTGATATTTTTTCCAGGATGGCCAATATTTGCACAATTCTCCTTCACCAGCACAAAATAAGCCAAGTCTAGTTGGGACTTTTTTGTCTGCTAATGAAGGATCCGATAAACGTAAAATACTACAAAAACGGTTTCGGCTCATAACATCTTTGCAAAAGCATGGCAGACACCTAATAAGTAAGCTTTCCGACCAGTAATCAGATTTTTTTTGGGCAATGGACAACCCCCATCAACAAAACAAAAGCAAGAAAAACCTTCATTTCTTCAATAATTACAGCACGCCATTTTAGTAGAACTCCTCGATTTTTTTCCTTCTGGCTTAGTAGTGAAAAAGAGCTGTAGCACGGGCATTTGTCCATTTGCACAGGTAATCAGTAATCTTGTTTGTCAAAAATAATTGAAACCAATCCAGAGGTGTCGAACACAGACTTTCCACAGCCGGATCCGGGAATGGAGTAGGGGCGTATGTCACTGAATGGATTTGCCACCAACTTCCAAACTTCTTACGGCTCTTCAGTTTTACTTTCTGAAAAATATCATCAGAATCGGTTTGTTCGTCACTTTCTGCATCTTCTGGCACGTAATCCACATCATCTCCATTTTCTGAAAAAATGTCATCAGACAATCAGTTTGTTCATCACTTTGTGCATCTTCTGGCATGTAATCCAAATCATCTCCATGTTCTAAAATATGACATCAAAATCGGTTTGTGTTCATCAATTTCTGCATTTTCTGCCATGTAATCCACATCATCTCCATAATGTGAAACGTCGTTATCACTCGTATTTTACACCTGCGGGACTGTAAAAGTTCGTAGCGAAAACGTAAACAACAATGGCGGGCGCGTTTTGATGGTCGGCCGATCCGATTCTTGCTTGAAAGGGGAATTCCGTGACGTAATTGATACATCACATATCACGTGGTGGTACCCTGTTTACTAACAACAAATGCCACATGTTACCTGACTGTTTTAGCTGATCGTAGTGGTTCTGTTTACGTGTGCTCCTACTACAACAACATTGTCGTAGCTGGTCTCCAAGGGGCTAACTGGGAAGGGCTGCTTTAACTAGAAAAAAAAAAAAAGTATAAAAACTCACCTATCAGGTTTGGTGGGGAGAGGTCTGTTAACCAAGGATACAGTCGTTGGCGGCGAAAATATCCGAAGATTTCCTTGAATGCGAGATGATAACTGTCGCCTTGGCCAACTGCGTTCGACTCACGGAAACGGCTTTTCCTAGCGGTTAGTTGTCTGCTACTAGGTAGTATGGAAGATAAACTCGGTGTATATGTATAAAATTGACATGTTGGGTTCGA
>JAHWFP010185567.1:19039-38053 GCA_023313725.1 Lithobius niger | reverse complement strand
TAAAGAAATTAAGCATGTAACTAGAAAACTACATCACTCTTCACTGACAACGTGTTTTAACAAAATGGAAAGCAGCAGTTTGTTGTATTGAGCTAGTTATGAAGATGTACTCCTGCAGCAGAAGCTGAAGTGTAAAGCTACATTTCTCTGAAGTTTTGGTGTAATTTTCCTGAAAGTCTGTTCTTCGAATCCAATCAATAGTTTGCATCAATTTGAATTATGCTATTAGTAGGTTCCACTGCTCTAATTGGATTAAGATACCACCTGTAGTTATTTAACAAAGTGAAAGCTGTGTCAATCTTAAGGCTGTACCGAACAACAATTTGTAACCGAACCAAGCCGAGTAAACCTTAAATGAGCCGAACACTGAACACTTCCGAACCAAACAAAATATATCAATCTAATCAACCTTTAAAATAAAACAACTCAATTCATAAAGGAGGTATATATATTTGTGAAAAGTACAAGTTTCTTAACAAATGAAGTAATGGTCACGTACGTGGTCTTGTAAGTACACGGATGTGGAAACTCAATTGGAACAACAACAAATCTGTTTTAACTTTCCATTTTTGTTTGCCGCCGTCTAGAAGTGGGACTACGTTTTTCTTTTGAAAGACAAAACCGAACCAAACACGCTGTATTCGGCCATGTTTGGTAGGGTTTGCTTGGTTCAGTACAACCTTAGTCAGTATCGAAACAGTCTTAGTAAATAAGAGTGGACAGGGCAGTTCCACACACCTCACCAACTATGTCTGTCGGTACAAATGAAAAACCAGATAGTCTGGCCCTGGATGGAAGAATGCGCAATACAGAATCATCTTTTTAAAATAAATTTTGTTTGAGAATAAAAAATGTGATAATTCGATCCAATCGTGCCGTTGGCTGATTGTCTTTGTATTTTAGACTTAAATGGGCAGTTGAACCTTTAAAAAACGTAATCGCACAAAACTGGAAAAAAAGCTAACAAAATTCATAGATTTTTGGTGTTGGATTTGGCCTGGAAGTGCAGCCACAGTTTTGACTGGTTTCTGAAAGCTTTTGTGTTTCCAATGTTGTGGTTTGCTATGCAGCTATTGTGAGAGACGAACACAATGATACAAAATGTGGATACATCATTATGTAAAATACTTTTGTGACTTTTTTTTTTTGTTTCATCAAATACATAATATAGTGTTCATCTTCATATAACATTCTTGGATGTCATGTTAATGTCTTCACTCACACCTAATTAATGTTAAAGTGTACTCCTCCGCTTTGGCCAATGGGTGCATCTATATTTTATTAGTGTGCATTGCATAATTTAAATTGAATAACTTCTGATATTTTTTTCTCTTAACAAAAACACACAGGCAGGAACAGAATTATTTCAGCTTGTTCCCAAGTTGACGCCTGACTGCATTTAGCATTTAGGAAAAGATTAAACTGATATGGGCAGAATCTGCGCCAAATGTACATAACTTGTTTACTTGAGCCAGTGACGTGAATTTTGATACTTCGTTAAGCTTGTCAAGACAGCAGGAGTGAGTATTGAATGTGGTTATTGGTACGGAACTTGTTGCGATGTGGGCATATTGGTACTGTTTAGGAATGTGGTTTAAGAGTGTGTCAAGTTGGTAGGCGTTAAAAATGGAACATTTGTAGGTAGAAGTGACAACAGGTTGAATAGATTAGTGTCTTTGGTTGACGGTTGTTGGTGTCTGGCAAGAACCTTAATTCATATTGTCAACTCTCAAGGCGTCGTCAGGTAGAATATTCCTTTTCGTCACTTCAGTGGCTCTTCAATGGTGCCAAATGGTGGTCATACCATGAATTTTCGAAGATCCAAGTTCTCCATCTGGTTTTCAAAATTTCAAAATAGAATAAGATCGATGGACCAAGAAAATAACAGTAAAACCATCTTTTTGATAAGCGCTCTTTTAATCATTCAATAAATGTCCACACAACCTAACTGAAAAGTAATTTGACTTACTCGATAAATGTTGATTTTCAGTACAACATACTGGTTGGTGGTGTTCATTTACGCTAAATGCATCGGTTCAATATTTGCATATAAAGTAATAGTGTCTGGCGTACGAGTCATGTTACCTGCATCTGCACCTACACCTGTTACCTGCCTAAATGTTGAATTACAAAAACTTAAAAGTGAGTTAAAATAAACCAAAATGCCATGCAAATCCAATCAAATTGGGCCCCATTCTTGACAGAGTCTTGCAGTTGGAAGTTTCCTAGTTTGATACGTCCAAGTTTCTCCTTACTAAATTATTTTACTTTCTAAACCATCCTGTAAGATTCAAATGAATTAAGGTTAAAGAACATTAAAAAAAATAACTGAAAAAAAAAAGGTTTCGCACTGAAACGGCGAGTCATCATTTCTTGAGTAACACTTTCTGGTGGCATTGTTAAGAAACGTTGATAACGTGCTGCACACTGTAACGGTCATCGAATTAAATAAAAAAAAATTTGCCAAAAATTTCGTCACATGAAAAATGAACAAGAAAGTAAGGGTTTCATTGCCCAAATTTTTACCATTTCTATGCACTTTTATATACAAAAAAATAACTTAAAAACGAGTATTTAATATAATAGAGTTTAATCTAGTTTAGCAATCTAAGTATTACCGCAGTAATATTTCCTACAATTTATTTAAAATGTTAGATTTTAACTTGGCCCCAAAAAAAATAATGGTGTGTGTAAAGTGAAGACATACAAAAATTCGGTAACAGTTTGACAAAGGAATATTTTACCGTATGACGGAGAGTTATTTTTATCAACCTATGTACGTAAATCACAAGACAAAAATGTGAGCTACTTAGTGGGTTTTAAATATGATGATGTTTTGTACAGTATTTGTTGCTTGTGTCATGAGTTCTGAATTAGCTGAGCTGTGAAGATTGTATTGCATGGTAATGCTGCTTGCGTGCTGCTGCGTTCTGGGAAAATATGCAGGTGCCTTGTGTTTGTACTTAGTTGCCTTGACTTTAGCTAAAAGTTCATTGAGCGTCCATTTTTTAAGGCATCTGTGATGCAATTGTGTATTATACATTGCTACTTGTGATCATACAGTCATACCGTATTTTGCAAGTTTTTATTGATGTAACATCTAACCCAATGTTAATGCTTTATAAATAAAATACAACAAAAAGCTTACAACAGAAAAATACAATTTTTATTTCATCTGTGCAGTAGGTAAACTGAAGTATGGAAGAGACACTTCAAAGATGTTGAAAAATCCATCAAGTTTGTGCCATTTACCGTAGTGATATTGTGCAAAACTTTTTGCCAATAATTTTCACCTCGTAACAACACTCAACTGGGTAGATGAACACATGTACCGCTACACTTTGGTGTAGTGCTGCATATGCATGCATATGCATTAGCGATTTTACACACTTTTATCTCAAAGTTGACTCAACTGGGTGTCTGTAACAACTGAGTGGTCGAAATTAGAATCAGAAACTTGGTGATAGCAATTTTTGTGTGATATCACAACTTTATATGGCACAATCAATACAACTCCTACTTATCACAATAATGACCAAGACTACATTAACGTAAATCGCCTTGTTTATGCCACTTGGGCTGAAGACGAAATATTATGAAAAGAGGGGAGGGCGTACATATGGCAGGAAATTAAGCTGTGGTTCTAACACACTGGTAAAGTGAAAAATAAGAATGAAAGGTTTTAAGAGAGCTTCACTAGGTGTCGTACAAATCGAAAAGTAGTTGGCATTCAAATTATTGTAGACAAACTGGAAATATAACAATTGCATATTCTTGCACGTTCCACAATAAATTCACTAATTCCAAATGTTTTAACAAAAACAAACAGTTTAGAAAATTTTCGACGAACATGTTTGTAGAAATCGGCTCTTTTCGTCTTCATTAGTGCATCCGTAACGCATGGCAAAGATTACTGAACGTGGGAGATTCTACACCGAAGTGGCAATTAATATTCATAGCGAATGTAACAGTCAGTACTTCCAACAGTGGATATTTTGCGTGATGAAGATGGCTCAGTTGATCACTACCAACATCTTAACGTGAATGTTGAAAATTCGCAAAACAGCTTGTTTTATGTCAACACTATTAATATATTTATTTTGAAACTTATCTGATTCGTTCCAGTCTTTTCTCACGGTTCATATTCTTGGAACAGCATTGTTTTTATTTGCCTCAGCCACAAAAAAATTGAAGAATGGAATGTAACCTTTTGCTTCATTCTGACCCATTTGTAACCTAAAACAAAGTACCTTATCGAGTCTTAATGGTTCTATGGTGGCTAGTTGATAGCCGTTGATCGCTACAATTGTTTAGTGACTGAGATAAAGCGCTGTATTCCAACCACTATATGAACGTGTCCCAACCCAGAAAAGATCCACTAACACGCTTGCGCTGTGAGTCGTGCAGCTTATCTGTTGTGTGCTCCTGGCAGGAAGAAATCCAATCAAGAGAAAGCCCTTGCTCCAAAACTACCCTGCCTAAAATTTCTGCAGATAATCTGTAAGAAAATTGAGCAGCTTGTTTATCTGCTGATTATTTGAGGTAATTTGGCATTCTTTTGAAGATATCTGCAAATTTTCTGCAGTTTCTGGTAAATCAAATCTGCATAAAATTGACAGATTAACTTCACATATTTTAAGGTAATTTGGCATACTTCTGAAGATAATCTGCAGTTTTTCTGGAAATTAAAAGGTAGAAAAATTATTTAAATGAAGCTATACAGAGTTTTCTTTTGATCACTACATTTATACTTACAAGCATGTTCCGATTCACGATAGGCTGAACAATCAACACAATCATTATTACTTACATACATACAATAATCTATGATCCCATTGCTTACCTAATAACACTGGTTTTGATTAGCCTTGTATCCCTATAAAAGTTATTTTCTATTCAAAATGGGTTTACGCATACATTCCATTTATAAATTTCAGTTCACCCTTCGGTTTATAACGAAATGTCCATCTCCTTCCATAGTATTATTAGCAGTTGATTATTTAGTAATGCTAAATATAAAGTTTTATCCATAAAATATTTGAAACTAAATAATCTCTAGATAATCTGTAAATAATCTAGTATGCAGTATGTTTTGTTAAATTAAAATCCTCCACATGTAGTTCACTTATACTGTTTCTTCCTTTGTTGAAAGTTTACAATATATTCAGGTACAGCATGCAACACATGAAATTTGGTTGCTAAAAAAAAATTGTATTCTTGCACTAAATATAAAATATGCAGATAATCTGCAGATCTGAGTAAAATTTTTAAAACTGCAGTAAATCTGCAGAGTAGCTGGTAACTATCGAAATAACTACAGATAAACTGCTGTTGATCTTACCTAAATAGTGTACAGTAACTCTGCAGTTGTAAACACCTTTTGACTTTAATTTGCGTATTATCTGTAGTACTGTATAGCGCTTGAATTTAATTTGCAGCTTATTTGTAGACTTTGAACTTATAAAAAAGTTTGAACTCGTAATCTGCAGCAAATACGCAGATCAAAATATTGCTTACGCAAAAACTGTGCAGTTATTTGCAGATTATCTGCAGTTCTATACAGCACTGTGTTTAGTTTGAAGATTATTTGCACAATTTAAAGAGAGTACAGATTGAAAGGAAACTGGAAAAAAACTAGATTATCTGCAGAAAGCGGATTTCAACCTAGAAAAGTTGCCACTAATACACATGTGCTATGAGTCATGCAACTTATCGGTTGTGCACTCGTGGCAGGAGAAGATCCCCTCAAGAGAAACGATAAACCCATGCGTTGCTCACAAAACCGAACGATCAAAAACGATGACAGATTTAAACAAACCATACGTTTCACTAGAAGTTGATTAAAAATGTGTGGTACAGCGATGTTTGCAATCAAAAGAATGAAACCATGATACAGAAGCAGCATAGTTTCAATAATTTAGCTAATTTGACACGGAAAAGCAAACATTGTTGGATCCAACTGAGACCCCTGGTGGAGGGGTCTAGACAATCTTGGGCGTCTCAGTATAATAATAAATTTTGTTGGAGGCTATATGCTAAAAGAAGGATTTGAAAAGGCCACTGACACATTGCCTCTAGTCATTGCTCAAATAAAAACAAAGTATACAGAAAACAACGCTCGTGACAAAGAAAATTTTCCTGCAGTCACGATAAGTTGGTAGTACTGTCAACGTGTTAGGATTGCCCCGAGTTCTATCACCATCTCTAATAAAAAAAAAAAAAACTATAATCAAAGCAACAAAGATTATGCAAACGAGAATATCGAGGTCAAACCGCACTTGAGTATGTGGAGTTCTGCCGAGTCAAAACATTAATAACCTCCAACACTCACAGTAACTCTGGCAAGTTCTTAATGAACGACCTTTGTACCGATTCGGTGAAATCAACATCCTTTATGATGTGGAGACCAAACTGGGATTGCGTACTCCATGATAGTTCGACAAAGACACAACAAGCCAAAATAATGTTTTTCGGTTCCTTTGATAAAAAAAAACCTCTTATCATTGCTGCACACTGGCTTGCTGTATTGACCCTATGGTTACAGTGAGAGACACTTATGATACCACTGACAAACCAGACCGCTAAAACCTTTTGAACTTAGTGTGTAAGGGATTTTCAGACATGTGTTAGGAGCAACCGGAAGTTATGCTCCCTTAACACTATTTTAACGATATCGTGTGATAGGGCATTTTCAGGAGAGACTGACATTTACAGTGAAAATCGAAAAAGACAGGAAGTTAACATAGTGAACCTTGCATGACGGTACACCAGTTGTTTTGCACTCTATCCAACTTAGCCTACAGAACGTATGTGACAAAGAAAAAAGAAACTCTTACATTTAATTACAATCACCAAAATACCTTTATTGCGTTTACCAATTTCTCGTGGCTAAGAGGTTGCATGTATGTCTAACCATACACTCAACTCTTAATTATGTCCATTCCTTAAGTGTATTTTCAGTTGCTTATATTCCAACCTCCTCCTTATTTAGTGGTACAGTATATTTATTAGTCAACCATACCAGAATTTGTGATTCATGGCCAGCTAGACCTTCGTGGTATATTTTGAGTAGAAATCATAAGGAAGTCACATTTCCAATGACACCTTCTTAAGGGGAAGAAATGGCCTGATCCCAAAACAACAAGTCATACGACTAGAGGAGGGCACGAGGCTATTCAGTACAGTCTTCCATAAAATAAAATTTCCTTTTCCCCTATGAAAAAAAACAAGAACAACTTTCACTGAAACGAACCACACCCACCCGTTCTCGTATTCCAGATCCACTTTATTTCCCAATACAACCCTTTGTCAGTAAGGAAATACATTCAAGCCTGATAGGTCAGTCCTGTTTTCTATTCACCTCAAATAAAACTAGTAGGAAATAAACTGAAATTGGGTAATAATAGTATCAAGACACAGTGTCGCCCGCCAAGACAAAACGATAACATCCAGATAATATGTATAAATGAGCATGGCGACCATTAGACACGTTGTGTCTTTACAGCAAAGGGAGTTTGGCTGTCTTCAGCCATCTGAAAATAAATAACAATGCGACAGAAATGGCTGAAACTTGTTTGATCGGGAGACTTTGGTCGCCTGACAACATAAAAGCTGATCCATAGCTTAACGTTTTCTTGTTGAAAAAAAGACGTGAATAACGTTGATATTTGCCTAATTCTTACTACTACTAACGCTTTTTATTGTATCATGAAAATAAATTCTTCCATGCGGTAAATAAAGCTGGTTCTTTGCTCATTTTACAGGTATTGCTCTGGAGATGTGCCCTTTTCATATGGACCTTTCTAATTGGTCAAGTGGTTCAGGGGTTAGGGAGCTCCAAAGGTCCAAATTGATTGTTTTACATTGTTTTTATGCAACAATACCGAACTGACAATTAAAGAAATTCATGCGTTTGCAAGGAGATACTGCAATACTAATAAAAATGCTAATCAAATGTAAAAGGGTGACTGCTGTCCTCAAAATCTAACGAAACCAAAAAAATAAAGAATAAAAAGAAATGGACCAGAAAACTAGATTTGCATTTCAAAATGGATTTCATCAATTTGGACCAAAAATTACTGATATCTACCCCAAAACAAAACTTAAGATTCCCGCCAAGCTTTTCGGCCATGTGAAGTCGTGATATCAAACGCCAAGCTAATCTCGCCGACTAATACTTCAAACGTTAAATGAAATAATTGAAAATTGCTCTGTAAGCAATTTTCATACATTTCATTTAACCTTCGAACTATTACTCGGTGGGATTAGCTTGGCGAAAAACTTTGGCATTTGATATCACGACTTCACACGGCTGAAAAGCTTGGCGGGAATCCTTAACAAGTTTTGTTTTGGGGTAGATAAATATTTACTTGGGGCCTTTGCACACAAAGTGTGTCCTGCTTGGTTCAGATGGTTTCAGCTGTACACTCTGCCTCCATTCCTCATTGTTACTAGTGTGCCTCAGACGACTGCCCAATCTACTCCAGCGCAGCACTTGAGGTGCTTGGATCTGGCTATACTAAGGGTGTGTTGGTGTGATGGATACAGCATTTTTAACTCTTGTCAGGAATTTTTCGTCTTAATGCAGACAATAATGCATATTTGTAATTGGGTAGATATTCTACAGATAAAAACATTTTCCATCTGAGCTGAAGAATGAAAAATTACTTTTTACTCTATTCGCACCATTTTTTAAAAACTGAGCTTTTGGGAAGACACTGGTGGGACAGAAACACGTAATCAAATGTAACAATTAAGACTGTCAATATAGTAATTTTATTTGTTATTACACAAAGCATTTTATTTCCTTAATTTAGGGACAAAACATAAATCATTAGCATAGTATTGTGAAAAGGACCAACATTCGCGACACTTCATTACTTGTGTTATTTTTTTGTATTCAACATTTTGGAATAACATTGGCGGGTACATTAAAAAACGAAACTGTCAGTGTTGTAATTTTTTCCCCTTATCACATGGAGTGTTTTAATTTCTTAATTTAGAAACAACACGTTAATCTGCGTTGTAACGTGAAAAGATCAACAACAAATACTCGTCTCACTACATACTTCATTTACTGGTGTCTTCCGTGGGAATGGCTTGTTGGGAAATTATTAAGTGGTGTTAGTAACTTAAGCATAAGGCGCTCTTCATCAGCATTTTCGTACGTCGTGTCGCCAGGGTGGAGTTGAAGGAAGGATTGTTCCTTGTTTTGGGCTGCAGAGATGTTAGTTGGCTGCATGCAAAATTCTGTTTAAGGGGAAAACATTATTAAACCAACTACTAATATTTACTTTGATATATGATGATAGTTATTGAACAACTTGTTACCCCATCCTGAATTCTGGTTGTGAGGCGTTTCTCTGTTGGACCCTCGACCTGATTTAAAAGCGAGAAAAAGAAAATTTCCATTGTGATAACTGTGACAAGTAGAATTCTGAGCAGAGTTTATTGCATAGAGTTTTAAGCATTTATTTGGCATTGACATGGGAAAATTCCTCTCAAGGAATACATCATTTCGTCAAATTACTCGAACTTGCAATTGACTTATGCCTGCCTACAACCGTTCACGTTGTTACTAAATTTTCCATAGACAATCTACCATTTGATGGTAGGTGTTTGAAATAAATGCAACAGCATCCAAATAACACTAAACTTCTCTCTTACCTTGCAAATATGTCACTTGGCCAGTTCAAACTACAAACCAACTGACTCTACGTTCAAATGTGAAATGAATGCTCACGCTTAACAATTGATGGAATTGGTATTAAGCCAAACGAAAGAGTCTATCAGTACCTTCCTAAAGCACCAAACAGAACGAACCAAACGCACCACTGTTGGTGACAGTTCAGCTCATTCCCTACTATAGCCGTGTTGATGTGGCTTTCTTACGTCAACCATTGTCAGCGATGAATCTGTTTCCGGTTCCTCACGCATGCTCAAAAGCTCCACCATTGGCAACCACTTCAAACCACCTCCCCTGAGACGGTTAGCAATTTGGCCATCATTAGCCACGTCTGGCCACCTTAAAGTTATTACGTAACGAGTGCTTTGTTGAGCTTGTTGATTTTGCTGAGCTGTGGTTGCAGTTTCGGAAGGTACGGAATGGCTGATGCAACAACACTGCACCAAACATGGAGCCAAACTGTCTCTAACAGTGGTGCGCTCTGTTCCCATCGATAACCCATCCACCTTGCACTACATTCTTTTTTTCTTAAAGCTCATTTTGCACCATACTATACGTTGTAGGAGAAAGAAATATAGTAAAAGAAACAAAGTGGGGAATTTGAATTGCAAAACCTCCGATCATGAATGGGCCACAACAGATCAACACTTTTTCCATTTGGCTGTTTTGTTGAAAGATCCTTACATCGTTCTTCATTTTTAGAGTCAGTAGTCATACCAAGATATTTGGAGGACGTTTACACAAGAATGAGGATTTGTTTCAAGGTATTGACCGACGCGTATGCTTTTCACTAAAACAAGAAGATGACTTTCAAACACTGCTCCCCGATTCGCGTATATTGTATTAAACTAAGGTTACGAATGGACAAGCTGTCCGTTCTGACACTTACTTGGTGCATGACCGCCGCTGGCATAGACGACATTAGCTCCATCTCCTGGAGGATGCAATATGTCTGTATAGACGGGAAACAATTTTAAACGTTTAAGAATGGGATTTAAACATAACTACAATATGAATGCATGTATAGTATAAAAACTAATCATGAAAAAGGACATTGATGTGTTAATTCAGTGCAAGCTGACTTCATGCCTTTGTCTTGGAATTGAGGAGCATTATAATACCAAACAAGCGATGGCGTGCCGGTTAAAGAGCAAATGAGATAAACTTGCATGTTACAATCATAGGCTTTTAACAATTCTGCTGAATCGTACATAAAGAGCAATGGGTATAACTACTTTTTTTTTTATAAAAGCAATTTATATAATATTTTATATTTTAGTGTATTTTACAGCAGCATTTTTGTATAATACTCATAAAGAATTCAAAATGTCCATTACTAAAGGATTCCTTAGTAAATACTGGCAAATTTATGTTCTTGGCCGGATTTAGCTTTCCTAAGTACTAAAGGATTTCTTAGTAAATGTTTGCCAATGCATGTATTGACCTAGTATAGTCTTCCTAAGTACTAAAACATCATTATAAATGTTGGCACGTACTTGGCCTGATGTAGCTTTTCTGAAAGCTAAACGATTCCTAGCGAATGCATGCTAATTCACATCCTCGGCTTGGTTTAGTCTTCTTAAGTACTAAAGGATTCCTTAGTAAATGTTTGCTAATTCATATACATTGGCCTGGTTTAACTTTTCTAAATACTAAAGGATTCCTATTAAATGTGTGCCAATTAATGAACTTGACCTGATTTAGACTTCCTAAGTACTATAGGATTCCTTAGTAACTGCTATCTAATAATCTAATTCATATTCTTGGCCTAGTTTAGCCTTCCTAACTACTAAAGGATTCCTTGGCCTAGTTTAGCCTTCTTTACTACTAAATGATTCCTTGGCCTGGTTTAGCCTTCGTAAGTACTAAAGCATTCTTTACTATATGTTCGCTAATTCATGTACTTGGCCTGGTTTAGCTTTTCTAAATACTAAAGGAATCCTAGTAAATGCATGTTAATTAATGTACTTGGTCTGGTTTAGCCTTCCTCGCTAATTCATGTATTGGCCTAGTTTAGTCTCCCCAAGTACCTTCCTTGGTAAATACTCGCTGATTATGCCTAACTACGCATGGTGTTATTAAGCAGAGAAGGGGAAAAATCATCCAGACATTATCTGTATATAAACCTTGTTGCCAACGACATTGGCAATGAACCCAGAGAATAAATATTCTACAGCGGATAGACACTGTCTACCACCCCAACACTGTAGGTTAGGAGTACAATATCTGATAGCTACAACTAAACTTTTATTCCCTCTACATAGCCCTTTGTCTATAAAACCAATCATACAGCATGTTTTAAAACGGGCACTAGAAATACAATTTAGGCCGTTAATAAACAAGAAATTCCAAGGTTAGGCGGTAACAAAGCAGAGTAACAGTTAGCATTAAAGATGGGCTAAGCTTGTGACAATACAAGAAGTACTAATCTGTGAAGGACAGAAAAGATAAATCTCCGTGATTGGCACTCAAAGCCGGGCACTCCATCAACTGCACTACTCGGTTGGACCCTCACTACTGGCTCTAGCCGAGCGTACAAGCTTTTCCGTTGCAGTAGCGTAGTTGGTAGAGAGCCTGACGTAATAAGCTCGGTGTCCTGGGTTTGAGTACGTTCTTAGATTAGTAGTTGTATTCTCCAAGTGTGTTTAATGGTGACCGTATTTTTTAATGATGACTTTAATGCTTACTGATGGAAGTCTTTGCTAAATGTTGACGGTCTGTGGTAAGCCAGGGCATGCAACACAACATTTCTGTAACGGCCCTTCTTCAATAACTAGTAACTTTGTTTGACATAACATTTATACATAACCTGAAATAGTGGGCAAGGGGACTGCGAATGAAGCAAATCTTGAAGGTTCGGGCGGTTTATCCTTATCGAACAAAGCTGGCGATATATATTTTCTTCGCAATGAATCGTACATGCCCTTAAAAACAAAATGTTTTAATACAAAATTATACACTATTTAAACAATATTTATAGCCACAAACCTAAGTTTTATATGAATAACGACACAATTTTGTAGTATATTGATTAGTATTGATTAGCCATTAGCGCAACGACCAAGTCACAAGCTTGTCCCTGATTTAACATGATAGCTCCTATGAAAATCCAAAGCTGTTTTCCACTAACCTGTAACTTCTGGTGTTGTCTGTTTTTCTCCGTAATTTTTTCGGTCAGCTCGTTGTAACGCTTCTTGAGATTTTCAAGTTCCTGCTTAACGGCTGTTTAATTACATAAAAATACTTTTAAACCATGCCTTAAATCCTTCTGAACTCTTCAAAAACTTTAATAAAAAAGTCAACACTTAACACATTAATGGGCAATAGTTAACTACATATAGTTACAACTACTATGGGGCGAGGTGGCCTGATGGTTAGCATGACCGTCTCATGTGCCAGAGGTCCAGGGTTCGATTCCGGCCTCAGCCCCCCCCCCCCCTGGCATTTTCGGGCAGAGAATGGCCCTGTGATGTCTCGTGCTCATGTCGATTGTGGCATGTAAAAGAACCGAGGATTTATCTAGCAAAATTGACCCTCTCTCCTTCTGGCGCCATGGCTAATGCTGGGTGTGCATCAAAAAGCTACAGTTACAACTACTAGTTACACTTTCAAAGTAGTTAAAATGGTAGTTAAAACTACTACTGAAATTATAGTTGATAATAGTTAAACTATTTTTTTTTTTGGTTAAAATACTTCTTAGAGGCCAACGGTTATTTTTTCATTCAGTCCTTCAATATTTTTTTAATGAAAACTCGGGCAGCCCCCGGTATGTATATGGCCGGTTTGTAGAGCATTGTTCTGATTTCCCGTTTGCATGAAAATACTGTGACGTCACTACATCTGCTAACTATTGTTGAAGGTCCTTAAAAAATAAACACCAGCGTTACCATGCTCACCACTCAGTCGCCCAAGCCTCCGAGATTCCCACTACGGACTACAGAAAATGTAGGAATGGGATACCTTTCTATGTTGATCTTGCTTACGATGTCATTATTATGAGTATAGACTGATGATAATGTTAAGTGAGTGTGAGTGAGAATCAATGTTTACTGGTGTCAGGTGAATATGTATTTTACCAATAGGACCAATAAAACTGCTTTGCTGTTAAGTAGTAAAAATCGCGTTACGGTTAATTGTTTACTACTATGTTGTTCATATTTCTACAGACTTTTAACTTTGAACTGTTCTATGCCATTTCTAATGAACCCAAATACTGTCACTATAGTCCGATCTGAAAGGAGGAATTTTTTTTTGACAGTGTTTATAAAGTAGCTTGCATAACTATGGTGGACAGAGCTACGTCAAAATGCTTAATGCCCTACGTCAGTACTTCAGAGCAGTTATGGCTCAATCCATAATTACTGTACATTTTTGGGGGTTTTCTTGAATAAAGGGCATCTAGACTTTTGGGATGACCTTATCTACATCTAATGACCCAGTAGCAGTTCAACTTCTAAAGTCGTTATGAATACACACTGTAATTATGATGAAAAAGAAGAGTGTCCATTTTTCAGATAATATTTAAGCAATTTCTAACAAAACCATTGACCTGGCAAATTTTGTATAGAGACAAAAAAGATCAAAATTAGATTGCCCTCCATTATGTTGGTACATTATTTTTTTGTAAAAGCAACAGTTTAGTTAGCAGAAAAAGGCAAAAATGTAAGTTCTTGTCCAAAATTTGATCTTTTGACCTTCGTTCGAGTGCTGTCATACCCTAAAATTTGAAGATTAGTATCAAGGTATGATTCGCCAAATTTTAAACACTTTTTCCCATTGACGAAGACTGGTCAAGTTATTTTTTGGTTTGGCTCATAGCTAAAAAAAAAGGGCTGGGAAATTCAGTTGGCCCTATATCCAGATTGCATCTGTATACCTAAATCAGCATCTGCGCTAAATTTGGTGCTTTCCTCACTAAAATGCAGAAGTCCAGGCTTACCTACCCCACTAGACAGCATGCTGGTATAGATTGAACTAGATCATTTTCGGCCCGTTGCAGTATTTTTTTTTTCATAGTTACTCAAAGTTGTAGTAGAAGTCTGACTTCTCTGCTCTGCTGTCTCCATGTGCTTTTCAGCATGGAGATTGTGATAATACATAAGTAAATGCTTTCTTCCAGGCCAAAGGTGATTCGGTGTGCCTTTCATGACTTTACTATGGATTGTACGTGTTATCCACTGAAAACATGGAAGCCAGGAAATTTAACTATTAAGACATATTGACGAATTTTCTGAAAGGTCCTCAAAAAGAACTTTAAAGAAATTATTTAAAAAGAACTTTACATGTGTAGTACATATGACATTGATTGTCTTAACGTTTTGTAAAGGAAGGCAAATGTATAATTCACTTACTGAATACAGAATAACCAAATTAACGAAACCTAGTGTCCTATCACCCCCTCGAAAACAAATCACCCATGATAATGGTCCATATGATGCTCCTTCACTGGGGCCGCAAGTAATCTAGTTCCGCCCATGAGTGAGGATTGATTTTATGTCATCCAGCAATTGTCGACGAACGTGTCACTCCAACATTCAACTTGTAGCCAATATAATAAACCCTAAGATTCATAAGGTAGGGATACTGGGTCAATTTGTTTATCGCCGGTGTTCAACCATTAATGGAAAAACTGACGCGCATACTTTTAGGTGTAGTTTGATGATTCAATTCGTTTAGCTACACATTAATTTACTATTTTTTTTCCATGAATAATCATTACAACTGTTTTTTTGTGTTCATGATGTACGTTAATTCTGAAATTTGACTTAAAGTTGCGAAACCCTTTACTAAATTTTATTGATTTATGAACTTAAAATTCCCAAATAGTGCACAGAATGCATATAGAAAATGTGAAACGAATCGTACAGTAGGTTCATAAGTTATCCAGGAGAGAAAGAGACAGACAGACAGACAGACATCAGGAGAGGGTGAGAAGTACCTTTGCTCTGCTTCACACTAGGCCTTCCTCACTAGAAGTTAAACCCAACCCCAAACTAGCTCTAGTATCGGAGCCATTCGGCGTATAAACTGACCCATTTGCCCAATGAGTCATCCACTCGAGAACTTTCTAAATCTCTTACGTGGCGAAAGTATTTTGCAATACAAAACTAGCCTTTGAGCCAAGATAGGATAAATTGTAATGGGACTTATGGGCCATTACTCCCGAAATCACACATTCAATAAAACAAATTCGAGTCCCTGTTCGGGTGCCACTTGTATTAGGACTCTGGAAATCACACACTCCTGATCGCTTATCATTAACACGGGGTTTATTATACATTAGATAAAACAATTTACAACAAACTGGGTTGTCTGGGGACATGATGTGGCTCACAACCTCGCGTACTACTGCTACCTCATGCCCTTGGTGTCATGGGTTCGGCTGGGAGCATCAAAAACTATAGCTATAGCTACCTTATGCCCATGGGGGCAAGGTCGCCTAATGGTTAGCACAACCATTTCATATGCAAGAGGTTCCAGGTTCGATCTTGACCTCAGCCACCTCTGGCATTTTTAGAAAAAGTAGGGCCCTTTGATGCTTCGTGCTCAAGTAGATTGTGGCATGTAAAAGATCCTAGAAACTGCCCATTGCAATTACCTAGCAAAACTGTCCTTATCGTCTTCTGGGGCCATCGCTTCGGCTGGGAACGCATCAAACCTACAGCTACCTTACGCCCAGTCTGATTGCTAATTGGCACCAACAATTAAGCATGAGCAGAAGCACAATGTAACAAAAGGTAGACAGGGAAGTGTCAAAACAGGAGGGGAAAAACAGGTCGCATGGCTGAAGAATCGGACTCCTACTTATCTACCCTGGCCATATTCACTGCCTCTTTGAGGCTGTTTTCTGCTGAATCCCCCAAGGGCACTTGCATTTTTTTTTTCTTCGCTAGCATTATTTATGTAAACGTAATTAACAACGTATCGTCACACACAGCGTCCTCATTAAGCTAAAAGTCACTTGATTAAAAGTAATAAACTAATTTTTCAGCCAGAATTTAACTTCAAACTGCTTTGCAACTGTAACGCAAGCATAATGGTGAGCATACGTTCTTAAAGCACTTGTTTTGCGACACTGGCCGGAATTTGGCCCATCAACGCATCCAGTAAATACATTCCAAAACAACTGACGGGTGACGTCACTCTGGGTGGTAGCCAACACACTTGGGCTAAACAGTTGGATGAGTTTTAAAAAGTGCTCGTAATTGGGAAAATTGGTAGTACATCATACTGTAAGGTGTACTCAGGTGTAATAAAAGGTGTTACTCAGTATCTTAACAGTAGAGAATACTTACCCTTATGTTGCTTTTTTAATGCTGAGAAATATTAAGGCTTAATGCGTGAAACAAATACAAACGGTGCAATCCGAAATTTATTTCGAATACATGTAAAAAAAAAAAAATTCGTAGTACTACTCACAACTTGAAATTATAAGAAAAGAACACACTTTGGGGAAAAATTTAACACTTTACCACAAATTGACGAAAACTCAGTTAAACTTTCATCTTCTTGAATTTTCGGTGAAAATCACACAGCCGTTCACTTCATTAGAGGTTCCTCACTACCCACACACAGTAGAAAGTCGTTACATTTCGTCTCTGCAAACCACGCGCAGTTAGTGGCCTGACCACTGATTTATATGTCATGTTTCATACAGCCTGGATGATACATTCGGGTGCACTATCTGTTCCATGCAGTCCAGGTTTGTTACAGGGATGTCGTCTTTCCTTGTGAACCTGTTGATGGCTAAAGATTCTTTGGAGGTGAGGGGAAATCGACATACTTTTCCAGTCAATACCATTTCCACTTTTACCATGATGTTTGTCAGTGCTATTGTATCAATCTCCTATGTGTTCCCAAAGCCTTACCTGGAGATGCCTCTACTTCTTCCCTGTGTATACAGTGTAGCATGTCTTTCATAACATCCAGTATACCACTTAACTTGACTCTCACACGTGGAGAGAGAGGACCGGAGGGGGGGGGGGTGTCAGGGCGGTTTCTGGAGGTTTAGCTTTTTGATGGGTAGGATAGTGATGGATGGGCCGAGAGGGAACAGGAGTGGATAGGTGGGGGGATAGGGGGAAGAGGCACCTGTCACGGATGATTCAGTCCCTTTGGCAGTATGTCTCTTTCTCCGGAACACCTTCTTCAGGTTGGGGGAACTAGTGAAAACTCCTTACTCTTCAGCTGATCAAAACCTTGTGGCAGGTAGGTGATGATTTCGCAAGGCCTGTTTCCCCCATCTGTGTTCTTAGTCTCTTCCACCATTGTATCTATGTTCTTCCTGTTCTTGGTTCTTTGGTTGGCTTTTTTTTATTTCAGCATTGATTAAGACCGCCGGAAAACCCGTCTGAAGAAATTAAGGAAGAAGTTTGCTTTTGTTGGGGTGGAAGTGTGCTCAGAATCCTGTAAAGTTTGTTGGCGGGGATTGACTGGAGTTGGTAGCATGGGTGACTTGAAGTATACGGGAGTCCCCTCCCCGTGTGGCACCGCTTCTGGTAAGGCTCGTGTCAACTTTTCCCCTTTCCTCGTGAGGCTGATGTCCAAGAATGGGATTTCACTATCTTATTCAACTTCCATGTTGAACTGGATAGAAGGATGCCAGGTGTTGAGAGCATCAAGGACTATAGGAAGGTCACCACGGCTGGGGACAGCTAACTCATCATGTACGAACCTCTTCCATATCATCATCCCGGGGAACTTGCCCACGATCATCTCATCAACGAACTGTAGGATCAGCTCCACCAGAAGTGAGTAACATGAGTTTGAGTACCCCATGGGGGTGCCCAATGTCTGGAGGTAGGCTTGGTCCTTGAAGTGTTATATGGGTGGAGAACAGGACGGTCTTTAGATGATCTCAGTCAAGTTGGTACATGGGCTCGCTGATACCTTTTCGTTTTGTTGAGAGATCAAATATATCGAATCCTTACCCATCAATTGGTTCGCAAGGGGGAAGATGTTCCCTTCATGAACTCACTAGAGCAAACCTGGACTGCATGGAGTAAACAGTGCACATGAATGCATGACACAGGGGTTTGAATTTGCAGATACGAAGTGTAACAACTTTCAACTGTGTGTAGTGACGAACTTATGATGATGGTGAACGGCTGCGTGATTTTCACCAAAAATTCAATTAGATGAAAGCTTAACTGTGTTTTGGTCAGTGTTAAATTTTTCTCCAAGATGTATAGTTATTATTACTGTAAAAGGCTGTTGGGGATTTTTCAAAAGAACACCACAGCGTTCTAAGACCGCAGTGACGAAATGACACGAATACTAAAACACAAGGTGTGCTGCAGGTTTTCATAAATACAATGGGGGGGGGGGGG